>JAMKCH010033960.1:0-73696 GCA_023653785.1 Ophioderma brevispina | reverse complement strand
GAAAGAAAGAAAGAAAGAAAGAAAGAAAGAAAGAAAGAAAGAAAGAAAGAAAGAAAGAAAGAAAGAAAGAAAGAAAGAAAGAAAGAAAGAAAGAAAGAAAGAAAGAAAGAAAGAACCCATCAAAAACAGAACAAGGCGGCCTGAAGGCCGTCTTGTAAAGAACGCATCAGAAACAGAACAAGACGGCCAGAAGGCCGTCTTGTAAATAAAGACGAACAATACACGGTCTCAAACCCGGAACTTCTATATAATATTTACCAAGTTGATTTCTCGGGTTGTATCATTTACTTGATCCTCGCGTGCATTGAATTGAGTTTCGCTTCGTCATAGATTCTGCTAGAATTATGTATATAAGGTCCTCCCATTCTATAATATAAAATATAATTACGGCCGCTTGAAACTCTGAAATAAAGACTGAAATACATTAGCGCTCGTTCACTGGTATCCACATTAACACAGTCCTCTGTGACCCAGTGGTATTTCTCACGCCTAGAAGCGAGAGGTTCCATTCCCTATGTCATGTAAAAAACGTCTTAGGTCCAAGGATACCACACAACTTTCTTTTCGTGATTTATTTCGAACGTGCGTATTTTTTGAAATAATTAATAAAAACCAGACATCTAAGTTAATTGAACAGGCAGTAGTTCAAAATTTATCTTTAAGAGGAAAAATGCATTAAATTCAATCACTTTTTTTTTGCACCCTGTATAGCACACATGCCTATTCTAATGTGCTACAAATAACACATTGCCTGAAAGGGATTTATTAGTACATTCCAAATATGAATATAATTTTTCATTTTCATAATGTCTGGAAATAATGCAGTGTTAAAAAGAAATGTTTTTTATGTACTTTTTTGTCGTATCACCCTGTATATTTGTTAGTACACCCTGAATATCCATTCCATCTTTGCAGATTTACAATCCTTATAATATGCTCTTTATAAAAATATATACATTTGTAGAATTTGGATCACAGCTTTTTGAGCTATAATGAGAAATAAATTCAAATAGGGTAAAAATGCAGTCGATTTTCACCGCTATTTGCGCCTTTTTGGATGTCCTTCGATTTACACAACCCGCCGGCACCGCAAACTGACTGGCATTGTTGATTATGAAGGTGCAGTAAATATAATTAATTAGAACAATATTTATGGTGAAATTCAAAGCGTGTTATGACGATAATAAATTAACTCAACCGATCTACTATACAGCGGCATAGAGTGACCTCTGTTTTGCATGCGAGCAGCTACTTCCGGGTCACTTGACCGACTCAGAACATAAACATGTTCACTGGTCTATTGTTGTAAAAATGCAAAAAGGGAAACCCATGCACACACACACACGCACGCGCCACACACACACACACACACACACACGCGCACGAACAACAGCAAGACGCGCTTACACAAGCAAAATAAAGTCACGCAAATGGAAGGAAAGAAAAGAAAACAGCAAGAAACACACACTCGCGCGCATTTCTGTAGGCCACTTTGGAAGGAAATTCAGCCTGATGATAGAAAAAACTTCAATGGCGCCATCGCTAATTTTGCACGCTTACCGTTATAGCAAATGACACCTGCATACGCATTACTGCATTCACATTCTGTTGATATAGTATACGGGCAACGAAATATTGACTGATCAAGAGGTTGACAATTAAAGCTGAGATATCTGATGGAAGATGCATTGACTAGCTCGTAATTGGATATTTCAATCGCAGCAAAAGCAGTGCTGTAGCCAAAATGTCGGCAAATCAAATCGGCATGCGTCAGATCCCATGTCCTCCAATACCTGTATACCGGACAAATTGTTCCATCTGTGGAAACACGATCATCGAATATAACTAAAGCTTTATCAGTAGCGTCACCAACCAGTCTTAACGAGAACATGTTGTCTGTAAGACAGAAACAAAGAACGGTGAGAGGAAAGAAAAAGAGATATAACCTCTTAGATAACAAAATACGAGAAAGAATATAATTTTGCAATTCCCCACGTCCACCACAATTTTCCAACAGTTTGAGGCCAAAAATAGGTGTTCAGAATTCAGAATTCCTGTTATAGCTGTTATTTTAACATATTATGATGTATTTACTTCATACTTTCAACTTCTAGAATTTTCTGTGTAACATAGACAAAACTAATGATAAACATCGTCGCCCACAGCATCGTCGCCCACATCACATACTGTCTTATCTGACATTTATGACATTTTGAGATATTTGGTGTGTGGATGTGTATTGTTGAGTACTACAAATACATCAAACTACAAAAGTGGGTGTGCCCTAATTACTGAGATATTAATTTAGGTCTATTGTATCTTATTATGATTAGGTAAAATTTCGCATTTCACATACAGAGCTATTTGACTAACGTTAGGCAAGTTCGACATACGGTATTTCACATACTGTCTTATCTGCGTCGTATCTACAGTGCGAGCGTTCTCCTCACATGAAACGTGTTTCACATACTGTCTTATCTGCGTCGTATCAACAATGCGAGCGTTCGCCTGTACATGAAACGAGTTTCACATACTGTTTTATCTTCGTCGTATCTACTGTACAAATTTCTCCTCACATGAAACACGTTTCACATATTGTCTTATCTGCGTCTTATCCGCAACAATCCGGAACAGAAATCAGAATGGCGAATTTCACATAGAGATCTACGACTTTAGAAATATATTTAGAGTATAAAATATAATATAATCTTATATGGACCATGACACAAGCAGGGTATAGACGTTCAGAAAAAAACATATGCAATGAGAGGGTAACTTAGATCCGTTGGCAGTACCGTACTAGAAACTAGATAACATACCTGTAAAACTCACAAGGTGTGTCAATTGTGAAAGATGTACATTTAGCGTAAATTTAGGATCGTTTAATGCACAACTTCACAGACGAAAATTGCCGATTTCAACTACCCGTACGATATGATATGATATAAAGTCCTGTTTTCAAAGGAGCACCGCAACATGACGTAATACCGCAAAATGATAATCTTATTAAAGGAACGTCTATTATGGAGCGAATATGTAAGATTGTACTTTTTAGCTTGATAAATAACAAAAAAAGATAAATGTGATTTGTTTAAACCAAATTGAGGTAAAGCTTATACATGTTTAACCTAGGAACTGAAAGTTATCATGAAAACATATTAATATCACCAGTTTATTTTTGGCATTTCATTTGGTAATATGGTTTCTCAAATTTGGAAATGGCGTAGCTAAGATTTTTTTGGGGGGGTGCATGGTGAAGAGGGTTAGGTGAATATTTTTCAGCTCCGTGCAAAATGTTAATACAAATCCTGACCAAATGGCAACCATAGGCCTATAGAGGGGGAGATTAGGTGAAAACAATTTAGGATTTTAGGGTTAATAACCATTGCTAATTCAGTATCACAAATGAAATCGAACGTTTTAACAGGCATTTTATTACGTTTACTCGCAACTTTCTTATGCTCTGAAATAGTGTGGGTCGGTGTGTATTCCCGTAGGATTTTCATGCTCAAATTGATTTTGTTGCTGTTTGGGTTTCAATAGGACCTAAACTGTCAGAAAATGATGGGGTGCAAATTTTTCTACTGATGCCCCCTTCTTCAAGGGGGAAAATGTTAGTACAGGGAAAATTTAAAATCGAGTCAAATTGTGTTTTAATGTACACTAACGCGTTCGTCTCGTCATAAGGATTAGAAAAAGTATATATTTGCCTAGGTTCCAACCTTCAGTTAAAGCGGTATAGCCCCATAATGGTTCAAGGTCACCATGGGGGTAAATGCTCCGATGTTGTTGAAAGTGGTGTCAAATGATTCCTTTGTCATACTGAAACAGAAAATGCATTTTAATTGATCTTTTGATATCACCATTGCGACATGCAGGGAAAGTTCTGGTGACCCCCATAGACCATGTAGACCCTTGCGACATTTTGCGATGTAATTAGCCAACCAAATGTCACACACTGTAAAATAATAAATTTTTGGATCCTGTGAGACAATACAAACAACTTAACACCAGTTTCAACAAAATCTGAGCATTGTGTAAATTTTACCCCAGGATGACCTTGAACCATTATTGGGCTATAGCGCTTTAACTAAAGGTCGGAACCTAGGCAAATATATACTTTTCTAATCCTTATAAGGAGACGAACATGTAATTGTACATTAAAACACAATTTGACTCGATTTTAAATTTTTCCCTGTAGTAACATTTCCCCCCTTGAGGAAAGGGGCAGCAGTCCGAAAATTTGCACCCCATCATTTTCTGACTGTCTGGTCCCTATTGAATTAAAAACAGCAAGAAAATCAACTTTAGCACCAAAATCCTACGGGAACTGTTTCATTGACATACCAACCCACACTAAAAAAAGTGTCGGAGGGGCACTCTGCCTGCCATTTATCCTGTGGAATGTAAGGCTAAAGGATATTTGGTGTGGATGTTATGAGCGAAAATATGCCCCATTTGGGGTGAAGGCCATTCTATCATGATGAAAATTTATAGACTTAAATCGGGCCATCTCCCTTTAAGGAAAAGTGTGAAACATAGATGGATTCGGGGTTGAAAATGCTATATGTATACTGTATACACACACTTTAAAACATGTTTATTGGAAGAATCTAACTTGTAATCATTGAATGCAGCCAGGGCCGTAGCCGGGGGGGTGCGGGGGTTGCAACGCACCCCCCCCCCCCCAAATGACAAAGGTCCGCTTTATCATGTTGAAGGTCCGCTTTGTCAAGTTGAAGGTACGGTTTGTCATGTTGAAGTTTGGCGCTTGTTGAAAAGCTTGCGTTGTTAGTGTTGTTATTATCCCCGGTTATTATTTGAAGTAATGCACTGGCACTGGTCAAAATACTACTGTAGTACGCATTAGTACTATTATTATACTGTTTGTATAACCAGCGAGTGCAGCGAGCCGAAAAAAATTGTTTGTCGAAAAAAGGTCCACTTCTGGCAAATCCGCACCCCGCCCCCCATAAATTCCTGGCTACGGGCCTGAATGCAGCTCACCCTTTATACAAACTGCATGTTGGATTTTTTTTTTTTTTGTCATTTTGGAGGTTCGTGTAGGATTCCTGTCACAAAGTTATAGGAAATGTCCAGTTTCGTTAACTCGTTAACTGTATTCTCTAAAAGAGCAAAGTAGATATTTACCTTCACAGATATAGCCAAGTTCTGCATCGCAAGAAATACATCTCGGGTTGTGAGTCACATCAGCATTGCTTAACGGCCCAGACGGTATCAGAACACAATCCTCTTCTTCGCTATTACAATAATCGCCTACTCCATAAGGCATAGCCCTATGAAAAAATGGTGAAATAAAACAATGAAATGAACGGTCTTTGGAGAACAAAGCATATCAATTTATTCAATTAATTTGAATTAAAATTATAACGATAATGTGTAGGAGGCTGAACACAAACTTTAACTATTTCATTATAAGCACAAGCTCAAATTTTACTAGCTCTGCGCAAAAGTGCCTGTTTTAGGCGCTGAAAACATTTTTACCGAACTTTACCACCGACAACTTCTCATGAGTTAATAAATCAGTGATTAAATCGATGTTGCTTAGCAGTAGGGCGAGACTGTTAGCCTGCGCAGGCGTGAAAATATTTGGGCACGACTGAGAAATTATTTTATAGCGATATTATATATACCTAAACCTACTATTTCAGCGATCGAAGGTAACTCCCACGAATGTTTTACTTGAAGCGTGAAACTTTGTTAATCTCGATAAATAGAGGGTAGTGCGTGGCTTGCGTTGAAACAGCTTCTGAAATCAAGAGCTTAACCGCCAGCATGTTCCGAGAACTGTGTCAACCTGTTCCCAGAACTGCGTCAAGTTGTTTTAAGCACCACGAATTTTTAATATCTAAGATTTTAACCCTAAAGTTAATTTTGATGTCAAATAAAATAAATCAAATTCATAGTGTGTGAATAACTTTTGCAATACTTTTACATTTTCATGCTGTTTGAAATTTAGTGTGAATCATTCTTGCACACAATTTTTTCCGGTTAATGAAAGTGGCAAAGAACGAAGGCTTAGTCTTCAACAGTGGCAAGTGCACAATTGGATCAGTCTATACGACTGATGCTATCAAATTAGATCCTAAGAAAATTGAAGACCTTCAGAGTATGCCAACACCTCAAGACAAAGAAGACCACCAGCCTTTCCTTGCACTAGTTAACTACGTTCAGTGGCGCGTAGCCAGAGGGGGGGGGGGCTTTTTTTTTTTTTTTTTTTTTGTGGGGAATCTTGCCCCCCTCTTGCCCCCCTGAAAAATTAGTGATTTACATAGGCCATATACTATACTAACAAATTTTAATATATGCTTGCCCCCCTGAAAATATATGTGCCCCCTTTGCCCCCCTGAAAAAAAAGCTGGCTACGCCACTGACTACGTTGGCGCATATGTACCACACGTAGCCTCAAAAGCTAACTCTATAAGAGAAGGACGCACCTTTCCTGTGATACAATGACAGCAGATGCGTGCCTGCAATATTAATGCTTCCCGGACAATACTTTGACATGACCAAACCCACTACCCTGTAGACGCGTCCATGAAAGGACTAGGAGCGTGTATTTGCCAAAAAACAGTCGCATTCGCCTCCAAGAGCCTAATCGAAGCACAATCCAGTTACTCCAATATGAACCATACGACTTGTCTTTCGAATTAGAAGATTCCACACCTACCTCTTTGGGCAAGACTTCATCGTAAAAACCGATTTAAGCTGTTAGTGATGATCACAAGAAAACCTTTATCAAGTGTACCACGACGTCTGAAAAGACTGCACGTCAAAATACAAGGATACAACTTCAGAGTCAAGTACAAGCCAGGGAATCAGATGATACTTTCAGATACTCAGAGCCGCTTAGCAAACCCATCCAAGTCTAAAAAAATATCAAGTGCAAGTAGAAGGAATAAACTTCGACTTAGATTCTGATGTAGAAGATACCTGTCGCATGGATCTAACCCATTTTGGACGTTGCAAACAGGAAGTTCTTCAGCAAGAAACAAGAAAGAGTCCAATCATCAGGGCACTAGGACAGACAAGAATGGCTGGCCCGACGCCATTAAAGTGCTCCCAAAGGACATTCGACCATACTGGTCATGTCGGCCTTACCAATCGCGTCACCTTCAAAGCGGTAATACCTGACCCATTGCACAGTGATATCCTAGAGCAACTTCACGAAAGCCACATGGGAATGGAAAACAAAGGAGACTGGCCAGAGAGACAGTGTATTGGCCCGGAATCAATCAGGAGATCGAACGCCTGGTCAAAAACTCTACACCATGTCAAGAGAACCAGCCTAGCCAGCAGAAGCAACCACTGGAACCCTTTGAAATGCCTGCAAGTCCGTGGACGAAATTGAGACCTTACCTTTTCAGCATTTTTGTCAATCCATATCTGTTTACATATTACCACTCTAAATACCCAATTCTGAGCAAGCTGTTCAATACCAAATGTGTTGCGCATGCAGTTTCAGGCATGTCCAGTATGTTCGGAGCACCAGCAGAAAAAGTGTCAGATAATAGGCCTCAGTATTCAGGGAGTGCATTCAAAGATATGTGGAAAAAATGAAACACAGGACTTCATTTCCGAGATACCCCCGTTACAATGGTTTAGCCGAACGGGCAGTAAGGACGAACAAAGCACAAGAACAAAACAAGACACTCATTGATTCAAACCCGTCGTCACCAGCAGAAATACTATTTGGAAGGCGTGCCAGGATACCATTACCAAGTCACCAATATCCACGGAGATTCACTGCTAATTGGAAAAGGAGAGAGAGGATGAAGGAAAATTATGACATCTCCGTTCGTTGTTAATAAATAATTAAAAAATATAAAATAAATTACAGTGGAGTTGATTCCTCGGCTCCAGCGGTTTTGGAACAAGGAAAAATGCTTACTATCGTATAAAAAAAATTAGGATTTTTCGTCAAAATTTCGGATTTACGTGCTCCTCATGACGATGCTTAAATTTGGGATTTCTTGGTTGCCACCTCCTGGCAACAACGTAACGATCGAAAATTCCACTTTTGCCATCAATTTCGGCTTCGGCCTCTAACTTGTTTTTATTCCGGTGATATTCCTCTACATTTCTGTAAGATCGGTTTCATGTGAACGCTTGTTCACTTCATAGTCCTGCTGCAGACCCATATCACCTTGCACAACCGTCTGTACAAAATGTTTAGATGGTTTAGGCAACATTGAACCGCTGATTCCAAGTCTCATTGATGCCACTTTTTCATCCGTAAGCATTATTAGATAGGGTCTAATTCAACAGGGGTAAAAATGGGTATAATTACGTTATACCCTTGGCCCCTACGATAGAGTAGTTGCGAAGGGTATTATTATGCAGATTTGCAAAAAGGTGAAAAATCATATGAGGTTGAAAGACGTTTAGACATGTTTATCTGGTCCTAAGGATTAAGCAAGGTATAGTATGCGAAATCTACAACTCTATGTTTGTTCGAGAGACTAAACATTTTTGAAGGTCATCATGGTGAAATTATTTATAATGATTCGATTTGTCTCAAATTGGTTTTCATTTTTATATAGGAACTTTACAACAGGATATATACATTTACTTTATGCTAATCATCGGAAAGGCATTTCTATAGCAGATATTTTCCCCTGATTTATTACCCAAATTTCAAACGTAATTTATTTCACATTACTAGCCAAAAGAATGAAGAATTTCAGCCCATTTTGAGAAGTATCGGAGCATTCTATTTTTTTACCCCAAGATGGCCTTGAACCATTGTACAATTGTCCTCGTGGGACGGATTGGTCACACAATCATGTTGGATGTTTGCTTCTGGAAGCAAGCAAAAGAATTGGTACATAGAGATTTTCAGGTATGTTGAATCTGAATCCAAACATCCCAAGGAAGCAAAACAATCTGATATGTAGTTTAGCAGCAATCTTTAATTTCAAATTCAAACCTTTAAGTATACATTATAGTAAAAATATCAGCTTGTGAGTGAAAGAAAGAAGAAAAAGAAAGAAAAAAACATAACAGTAATAAGAAAACAATACGTTTTTTATAGGCGAACGCCTAACTTAAAGTGGCACAGGCACATTTTCATCTAAATATGAATTTTCTTCAATTTGCTCTCAAATGATAGTCCAGGACGAATACAATATATTTTACGCACAAAAATACCATACCATAAAACACATAGGACCCTTTAGCTAAAGACATCAAGTAATTTCTACCTTAATTTTGGGGTTTGCCGTACCTTTATTCAACAAATGTGTATTTATATTAAAGACACAAACGACACAGACGGGTAAAACAGGGTTGATACAGAGAGAGAATCAACTCCGGCGTGTGCTTTCGTGTGTTTAACGCCATGATCCACGGTCTGCTGTATAAAAACCACTCCGGAGTGATTTTGTTATAATAGCGTTCTGTTTATCCATAAGGACGCTGATTTCGGCTTAATAATTCAGGTGACGGCTAATATAATAAAAGTTTTACAGCCATGTTAAAATATCAATTTTGAAACATTTTGACGGCGCACCATTTTCCAAATGTGCCAGTGTCTCTTTAACAAGGACACCTTGATTGGTTCAAGATACGTACTCATACTTTATGCTGATTCCTCCATCCACCCAAACAAACATGCCTTCAGTCTCCAAATCATCCAACCCGATCCAGTACTCAGCTTTAGGCAAGATCGATAGCCATTTCGATATTTCTATCTGATAAACCAAGATATTTAAAACCACTATCAGTGATTTTCTTTCAAATTATGGTGGCCAAAAATCATACCGTTTTGCCGACGTCGCATTGATTTAACACGTAATATTAATAACAACAATCGTGAAAGAAAAGAAAATTCTATATATAATAAATTTTAACACACACATATATTGAATTCTTACGTGCTCTACCAGGCTGTCTATAACAACAAGGTCTGAATCAAGAAGAATACATTCTTTTCTTGCATTCTCACGAGACACACGATCAGGTCCCACCAAATAGCAGTGACCGCTGTAAGATCTCCAACCACTGAGACAATCTAGTACGTATAATACAAAGAAACTTTACTATGAATGAAAGCTCTGACGTTTGAATTTATACAAATGTAAGGAGTCCTTAGGCAATGGACGGGGTTAGAGCTTGAGCTATGGTTAGATTATAGTTAGTGTTAGTTAAACCAAAGTTTTAAATCCGGTTTTGTCCCCGCTAACTGGGGTGGCCGGATACACCTCACACTCACACTCAGCTGGGTAACCATCTGCCCTCCTCATCAGATTTCCTTAGCAACCTGATGGGGGTGACGGTTACAGGTAGTACCGGTGTGGCAGGAGATAAAGTCCTCCGGGCTCACAGTCTGGGAACAATGGTGAACAATAGGGCAATCGATTCAGTTGACTCTTCACGTAATATTAGTTTCACGCTTTATTCCATTGCCGTCTATGGAGCCCGGACTATGATACCTGCCGGACTATGATTACTTTCACACCGGTTACCAGAATACCAGTAGCAGGCCCTGAAAGGAAACCTGACCTGACCTGAGTTTTAGAAATAGGGTTATGTCTATATACTTAGGATTGAAATATTCCGTAATGCTTTCATGAATGTAAGGACCAAATAATGTGTTAATGTGTGAAGTCATAAAGACAATCCCGCAAAATCATATTCCGAGAAGGTTTATTTCCACACAATGCGCATCCACTGCTGATAACTGCGTTTTATTCAGAAAATAATATACAAATTTAAGGCCGACTCAGATTTCAAAAAATAATTTTTTGTGTGTATTAATTAAAAATAGTTACCTAAGACACTAAATTCCAAAGGTTGAGATGAATCTGATTTTTCTATTTGATGCAGTAAGCATTTATGCATACATTTAGTATAGCAGCATCATGGGATACTATGCATTACAACAATTCCGGATTGGGAATCTTGTTACAAAACCATGATTATCCATATGATGGTCATCGATTTGAGATTACTTATCTCACACGGTGATTAGTATGATCAGTACGTGGAAAAGCATTATGTATATGTAAAAAAACACGATTTGTTATAAAATTGAGGGAGCCATCCTCGGGAAGTCCCTGAGTCTCCAGCCGTTTTAACATTACTAATATCATTTTAAAACACATTTTGTTGAATAAAGCAAAGAAAATATAGCGATCCAGATCTGTGTATTAAGTGATAACACACTGAACAAGAAATAAAAGGCGTCATTATATTACAGCTAACAAGTAGCGATCTAAATTTCAGGCAGATTTTTTCATGCGCCGAGATAATCCAAGAGACTTACCATGGAATCCAGAAGAACATGCACCAAAAGGTAAGAAAACAATTTCGAACAGTCCAATTAGATGAATTCCAGCAAGTAAAACCACATTCAATATTTTTATTTTAAGGAAATGCATTGTACCATTTGTCTTTAGAGCTAAACTTCCATCACCATCCTGCCTCGAAGACCTCTACTTAATAAATGCTTTGACTTTACACATCCTTTGTTTGAAGCCACGCGTTTTGAACTGGCACCCTCGGCTTTGCGTGGCAATATTTATATATATCTCAAAGGTTTCAACATAAGCTTATCTTATTAGCTTTCATTCACATCGGTTAGGTGTAAACCTTTGAATCAAGTAGTCGGTTTTGTGCTCCGCCTACTTACTCGCATTAAAATGTCCTGTTTTTAGCGAAGCAAATCAGACTTTAGAACAGATTTGGGCTATATATTGAGTGCAGAATACATGTGATGATGTCTTTACAACAAAATGCATTCACAATTTACCACTGATGTCCTCTTCACCTTCATAAGCCCTTATCACTTATTAAATCACTTGAAAATAAAGTACTTGATACATACATTTCTGGAAAGAAACATAATATACAAAGAAGCAAAGATGAATCTTTTGAACTAGGAAAATGCTTAAGTATTGTTTTTATTTGTAGAACAAAATATGCTACGTCTTAATTCTGACCTTTACACCATTATGATAACCAGTTAATTTAATATAAACATTGGGCACACCCATCATTATTTTAAACAGTTATTCGCTTGGTGTATTTAAACGAGAAATTATAAATCTAGAAAATAATTCTACAAAAATCAATCTAGAAAAATAAACAGAAAAAAAATTAATCAAGAAAATAATTATCGACAACTTAAATCTAGAAAAAAAAATTGAAAAAAATATAGGGAAAAAAATAAATTTAGAAATATTTATAGAAAAAATGCTTGTATTTACTTTGTTGGATTTCGTACTATTTTGCAATTATCAACAATACATGTAGTTATGAATCATTTAAAATGATAAACGTTTAATATGATATAAAAATAATTTTCACATTTAGGGAGCAACATATCAATCAGAAAATTGTAAACATGATAAACACACTGATCTCTATACAATGGATTGGCTACACAACAGTAACTGTATTATTACATGATTGAAACAAACGGCGGACATATTGGTATACCCAGCGCAATAGCATTTCAGAGACACCTGTTTAACATGTTTCTTGGGTGCCCGTTTTAGGGAATGTCATCCACTGATCTGTATAAAATGGATTGTAAACCTGGGCTTCGTAATTGAGGCACTATTGGTAATCAAAAAAGAGCCCAAGCAGGTGGTTAAGAGCCGGTCATTTACACAACATGTGTTCCCATCGAAATGTGGATAAGCGACACCAAAGAATCATACGCGCGTATGGGATGGCATGTCTCTAAAACGGGCACCCGGGATACAACTTCTATTAACAGGTGTCTCTGGAATGTTATTGCGTTCGGTAGACCAAGATGTCCGCCGGTTGCTTCATTCATCTAATATACAATTACTGTTGTGTAGCTAATCCAAGCGCGTAACTTCAAATACATTGAGCTCATTAAATTGGCTTCATTCACATTTCAATAGGAACACATTTTTCTAAAAAATTCCAATATGACCTCAATGGTTTCAAGTGTGGAGCCCAGGTTAACAATCCATTGTATTGAGATCAGTAGATAAACATGACCAGCTAACAGTTTATAGATAATTATTACACAGTCCTAATGCTTAACCCTCATCTTACCAAGAAAATAAAACGCCAGAAGCTTTCGTAAAAAGCTTTCAGGTAATTATTTCTCTTCCTTTCCAGTCAATGTAAAGGATATGCCATCAAAGTCGATGGGTGGGGGTTGCCTTCCAAGATTATTTTATGGTCATTTTTGAAAATGACCATTTTTGAAAATATTCTGCACAGTATGGCTCTAAAGGTCTATGTTTATGTAAAGCTAGTTATTTGCAACCATTAAGATCTAAAAACCACATGAACATCCGATATATCCTACCTTGTTTTAGTGCAAAATTAGATTTTCGCCTATTTCTGGTGAAAATTGACAAATTCGATTCGCGGAATCTATGACGTCATTGTGACGCCCTACTAGGTTTGGCATCAATGGAAAGAGGAAGACCATCAGATGCTTTATAATGAATTACAGAGGGGTGGTAACCACCTTCTTGGTAAACCATTTTCCAAAAAAAATTGGTAACTAGGTTTAAAGACAAAAGTTTTTTTTAAAAATGATAAGCTCTAATTATATTAGGGTTTCAGTCGGAAATAAACTAATACTGCTTTTTCCTCTCTGGCAGCAACACTTATAAAAATCAACACATTTAGCACGAAATGCTTCAATGAATTATTTTTCATCATACACAACAAAAGTGTGCCCTTATGAGTGAGTTGAACGTAAAGCAGCGGTAATAAGAACTGCACAATGGAGAAGTAGACTGATGTTTTGAATCTCCGCAATCTCCCTCCCCTTCAACCCCCCCCCCTCCGCACTGCTGCTCATAGTCGAAGTCACGTTTACCAAAATCCTCTGTAACATTTATAGTTTCATATAACTGTCAGTAAATGTCAGTTTGAGTTGAGGGTATTTTATCCGCAGCCTTCACTCACCCGGGTCAGTCACACCTGTGTTGGTTGCTCTAACATGACGTCTCTATCAAAACATCGAAGCTGCTGTTTTCTGTATGAAAATATTTTATTAAATTGTCTAAAAAAAGATCTGCCAATTACACGATGACATAAAGGCAAGGATTCTTCATGGATAAAAAAGTGAATTATTGAAGTGAATTATTTTAGTATAAAATGAATTGTATTAATGTATTTATTTAAAGTAATCATATATAAGTGAACAAATAACAAAACATACCAATCTTAATAGTAGGAACGCCAGTGGCATTACTTCCGGTATTTCGTCACAAAATTTCAAATCCAAGCGCTCAGATTTACGAGTGCGAGTACTCGACGAAAAAATACAATAGAAATTAATTTTCTGGTTGCATTGCAGTAACTGGTCATGAAAAAAGATACTATATTTTGATTAAAGCATAAATGCACTCATAGTAATCAACTCTGTATAAAAATATTTGGAAATCACAGACACGAAATACAATAGAGTTCATGTCTACAGCGTGTGCCAAAAATGTACTTTGCTTTCAAAGAATACTTTTTTGGGTCAAATTTACTCTTGATAATTTAACAAATGATAAAATGATATCATTTTGTCAATTATCAAGATCAAATTTGACCCAAAAAGTGTTCTTTTTAAGGTATGAAATTTCACTCTTTTTGGAGTGGGCCCTGTAGTCACTCCAAAAGAGTGAAATTAACTCTTTTGCATTTAGAGAGTAACATTCAGAAAAACACTTCCTTTATCAATCTTTGCTAAATCTAGGTACCGAATGAAGGCCTATCTATCCATCTATCAATTCCTGTTTACCCTATCACATCCGGGTGTTTAGATCCAGAGTTACAATCAATTAAGTGAAAGGGTGTAAAGTTTAGTTGAGCCACTTTTACCGGGATATGCTAATCTTGGAATGTCGCGCTAATCGCATTGAAAAGGCATTTGATTTGGTGACATAACTTTCAAAGAAGTGTGAACAGATTAACATTTGATGTTGAATTTGAATTCAGGTAGTAGTATTGATTGTAAAAAGCTGTAATATGCCTCTGATTCAATAAAGCGTTACACATTGATCATTGCTTCAAGATGGCTGGTCCTCGCGCGGTAACCATCAACGGCCATGATTCACCACTGAAGACCATGTGATTATGGTGACAGTTTTCGCAGCAATTTCCTAATAGCCCCTTACTAAACAAGATACAGTAAATGAAGCTTTGGCAATACTAGACACATGGAGTAAGCTTAACAAATACAAATGAAGAGCGCCGCTCATTACTGAATGATGACGTCATATTTGTGATACAGCTTGGGAAGATTTCGGAAATTCTGCACTGTGTGTTCATGACGTTCGAGAGACTTCTTAGACCCTAGGTGGTCAAAATTATATGCGCAATGATAATGGGAAATTCCGGTGTGAAAGCGCATATAGTCCGGCAGATATTATAGTCCGGCGGGCTATTGTTCCTAGGGACAGGGGTCCTTCGGACCCCTGTCCCTAGGAACAATAGCCCTAACCGGACTATGAGGAGAATGCTCCTCCGGACTATGACTCCTAGGTACAGAGGTCCACTGGACAACTGCACCTAGGAATGGTAGCCCTTACTGCATCATGTATTTTTAGCCTATTGTGTATGTGAACCGGACTATATCCCCTAGCGGAGTGCCTTTTACAGCAGTAAAAGTAATCAGTGTCCGCGATACTATAGTCCTATCTGTTACGCTCTTCTAATCACGAATACAGCTATTCAAAAGGGGATGACAAATAGAATAAAACGAGCCATGGTTGTCAACCCCTTCCGTGGTGTAACGGCAGGGTCTAGGACTGTCAAATTCTAATGAAATTTGTTCGAAACCAATGAACCAGGTTCGAATCCTTCTGCTGGAGATTGTTAGTATATTTTTTCCGGTTTTTTTTTTTTGCGTAATGTTATTTGATACAAATGAAATGGCTTGGTAAGAAATACGAACGCAGATTTTTTTCCACCGTTCTTAATTGTTAATCGTGCAACGATGGAATGAAACTAAAGCTTGTACGAGTACAGGCATGTCGCTGATGTTTAATAATATCACAATAATATCACAATATCACAGACTATAAACTCAGGGAAGCATTGTCCATGGATTACAACTCTAGTGTTTAGTTTGTCCACAGGGTCATATATCTGTTACCATGGTCCCAGGGACCATGTCTTGATTGATTGATTGATTGATTGATTTTATTTGGCTCCATAAACCTAAAAAGAACAATTGTTACAGAGATTTAAAATATATATAATGTTTAAAGACATTCGAAAATACATGTAAAATGATAAGAGAATACATATCAATCAATAACTACCCAGTGAAGACGAAATAATTTTGGACCAGGATAACCCATGAAAGCCATATTTCAGGCTTATTTCCAATGGGGTCCTTCAAAGTTTTTGGCAAAAATGGCAGGAAAAAAGAAACAAACATGATGACAGAAAAACTTTTTTGACAAAAAAAGAGTTTGACCCCATTGGAAATTAGCCAGTTTCATTGACACACTTAGGGGTGTGGGTCGATGGCGTTGGGGGTATAACAGTGGGGGGTGGGGGTGGAGGGCACACATAGGGCTTTCTTAAGGATACTTCATTGAAAGCCGGTTTCCCAGTCCGATATTGGCACTGTATAGAAGTGGTGCATCACAGCTTTTGATTTTGGGTACATAAAATTCAAAAGCCGCCTTCTAGTATTATAGTTATGAAATTTTCAGAGGTTTTGGTGAAAAACTGACACCTATAAGGGTCGGAAGAAATATTGTAATTTTAATGCACATGGCACAACTTTTAAAAATTTGACCCCTACAAGCCACATTCAAAAATTCCCACTGGTAAGTCAGATTGACCAACATGTGCCCGGGGTTCTAAGTCAAGATCAAAGCACCATTTTATTTTGCGTGACTTGAAATTTATGTTTGAGCCAAGACTAAACCAGAATACCAAGATGAACACGAGTAATCAAAATGGCATTGAATTGAGATCAGGAACAAAGAATTTTCCGACAATTTTGCTTCAGACATTAAATTTCTGTACATAACTTCATCCGGGAGTTAGCTTTTTTAATGATAGAATTACCAATAACTTCCCCGGATACAGTTTGGTCAATTGTTGTACCTAAGTATTGATGACAGAGTCCGACCTTTGATTCTGTGCCCAGAACATTCAACTGAAAAATTTTGAACTGTATTTAATTTTTCTTTTGGACCAAAGTAAAATACACTCTGTCTGCCAAATTAAGGACAGTTGTGTTGTCTACCAACGCAGTTGCTACATGATTCCAAAAGACTTGACCAAGTTTTTGAGAAATAAAAGTCGGGTTTTTAATGAAACATAGAATGGTACGAATCATCAGCATATAAAAGTATTTGCACTCTGGTCTTTCTTATAATCTTTCGTTGATGTACAAAGAAATAAAAGAGGCCCAGTAGGCTACCTTGGGGGACTTCCGCATGATCTATTACAACACCAGAATCAGTCTTGTTGACTGAACTATTTGTTGTCTGTTGGAGAGAATTGATGAAACCAGTCAACAGACTCAACTTCCCATTGCATTTATCTTGTCACATAAAATTTGATGGTTGACCGTGTCAAAGGCTTTTTTGAAGATCAATCATGATCATGCCAGTATATAATCCACGGGAAGACTGAGTTTTGATGTGATCCATTAAATGAATGAGACAAGAGTCTGTTGAGAACTTGCTTCTAAAGCCAGATTGATGTTCATAAAAAATGTTGTTGGATGTTAAAAAATCTTCAAGTTGAACATAAACAGATTTTTCAAGAATTTTAGATATTGCACTTAAAACACTAACTGGTCTATAATTGCTCACATCAGTGTTTTTGTTCTTTTTATACAGAGGAGTAACCTTTGCCATTTTTAGCTCCCTAGGAACAGTGTTAGTTTGAATGACAAATTAACAATGTGGGCTATGGGGGCTTTCAGAATAGAAGCCCCATCCCTAAGAAATCTCGAAGGAATATTATCCAACCCTGTACTTTTATTTGGGTGAAGATTATTAAGCTCTTTTTCTATGAATTCTTCATCAACACAGCTTAAGGTGAAAGAACCACCAGATTTTCTACGTATTCAGTGTTAGTTGTCCACTGGACATAAATACCAGATACCATGGTCCAAGGGACCACGATACCCAGAGTTAGTTGTCCAATGGACATTAATATCAGATGCCATGGTCCAAGGGACAATGATACCCAGTTTTAGTTGCCCACCGAACATTAATATCCATTATCATGGTCCAGGGGACCATGATACCCAGTGTTAGTTGTCCACTGGACATTAATATCCATTATCATGGTCTCTAGGGGACCATGATACCCAGTGTTAGTTGTCCATTGAACATACACTGTTAAAAACAGTTATTGAAAAACCACGGATTAAAAGTTGGATGATTAAAAATCGCACAAAATTGGATAAAAATTACAAGTTGATTAAAAGTGGCATTTAATATTGTGTTGATTAAAGTTTGAAAAATGTTTTGGTGATTAAATATATCAACGTTGGTTAGTTTATTAGACGTAAGCATTTTTCTTAACCAACAACATATTAAAAATACACTTCCCGACAACAAAAAAACACGTGTCTGAAATATTCTTCAGTTAATTTTTCAATTGTGGGTTAAATCTTAATCCATGTTGGTAAATCATCTATTTTAAACAATGTTTATTAAAATATTGGTCACATGACCAATTTGAAAGCGAGGTGGCAAAATCAAACATGGCCGATTACACTATGAAATAAAATCACTGAAAAAACACTGAAATCTGTAATAAACACTGAAAAGGAGTAACGCTGAAATTATCACTGAAATGATCACTGAAAGTGTGATAATTTCAGAGGGATTACCAAGTTTCAGTGTGATTAGTGGAATGACCCTGGACATTAATCACACTGAAATGCACTAATCCCACTGAAATGATCACACTTTCAGTGATCATTTCATTGATAATTTCAGCGTTACTCTTTTTCAGTGTTCATTAAAGATATCAGTGATTTTTTCAGTGATTTTATTTCATAGTGTTATGAGAGCGTGACGACGTTGCTGAGGAGTGTGAATTAATTAAGTGATATACCTATATACTTCAGACTTTCTTGATCGGTTTCAGGCTTGCTTAGCAAGGTTTGGGTTGTACGGAGACTTATATTTTGGGCATTTTCAGACTACTCAAATTTCGTCACTGAAAATTCGACAGGGTTGAATAGTCTAGTCTAGGGTCAAAGTCAAGACTTCAATGAGAACCGAGGGAATGAGAGATTATTATGCCTGACTGAATAAAGCTCTATAGAATCCCTCATTGAAGTATTGACATAGACTATAGACTAGACTAGACTAGACTATTCAAGCCAGTTCTCTGCAATATTACACGAATAACCCAACAAATGGTTAAACAAGTGATTTATATAGTTTAACCAACCCCATATTAAGTAATAATAAAAAAAATAACCAACAAATGATTAAAATTTAAACCAACCACACCTGGGGTTTTAGTTTTTGAAACCAACATCATTTTAACCAACATTGAGAAAATAGAACTATCCCACGTTGATTAAAAGGTTTAATCGCAACACATATTAATTTTTAATCAACACCGTTGATTACGGTTTTAACGCAACAATGGTGTGGTTCACCTGGTAATCCCCTAGGGTGATTAAAATTTTAACCAACAGAGATATTTTAATCAACGTTTTAACAGTGTATAATCTATTAATCATTGTCCAGAGGACCATGACACCCAGTGTTAGTTGTCCACTGACATTATTAGATTCATGGTTCCAGGGGACCATGATAAACCAGTGTTAGTTTGTCCACTGATCGGTTAATAATCAATACCATGGTCTCTAGGGGACCATGATACCCAGTGTCAGTAATGTTGTCCACTGGACATTTATATCAGATACCATGGTTCAGGGGATCATGGTACCCAGTGGTGTATATCCACTGGAACCTTTACTGTCCATCATCGGGTCCATGGACCATGATACCAGTGTAATTGTCCCTTGGACATATATCAGATACCAGGGTCCCAAGGGACCATGATACCCAGTGTTAGTTGTCCAGTGGACATTAATATCCATTACCATGATCAAGGGGACCATGATACACAGTTTTGAAAGTCCACGGGACATTATGTCACGGAAACAATTATTCCCTGTGCTTAACACATGATAATATTGTATGAATGGGTAAATGGGGACCAAGGAATATATCAAAGCGTTATATTTTTACATAATTTTCCCCGGTCTACGAAAGGGAATGCCGGCCAGTGACCAGGATTGTTCTGTGGGTGGAATGCACTTTTTGTCAACATGGGATTTTCTCCAAAATTCGACCTCCCTACCAAAAAGAGGGGGGATTTTAGCTTTTGGGCAAAAGTGGAGACCTTTTTATCAAAGTTTTTTCCACAACAAGCATAAAAAACGGTAATTTGTGGCTCGATCCGCTCGCAAAAATCTATTTTGCTTGCCCTTTTTAGACCTTTTTAGCTTATGTTTGGGCGTTTTTTGGAATGTGGAGGGGCCTCCGCCCTCCTTTAGCCCACCCGCCCCCACCTGCTACGGGCCTTGGGAATGTTATCGCTAGAACCCCTCCTGATTTGTTCCTCGCTTAATAGAATAAAGATGTTTTTATGACAGTTGTGATATAATAGTACTACTACTACGTTTGTGAGTTAGCTTTTGCTGACGTTCATAGAACTTTTACTGAAATCGATATTTGTATTTGAAATATGCTGGAACGGCAAATTCAAAATGTCCATCAATACAGAAATGTTATTTTACAAAAGATTTTGATGTTTAGACATGTTAGAGCTCCAATTCACCTATTACAATGTTTGTTCAATTCACTATTCTCAAAAGATCTCATAAGAATATAACCGAAAACTATAACCTCGTCTACCGAGGGGGGATGGGGGGTTACCAGACCCCCTTCAGGTTTTCCTTTTCCCGGCTTACCCTTCTTTGGTACCAAATTTAAATGTAATTATCAATTACATTTTCCCACTTCTTTTGATCCCAAAACAAACCATCCACCGGGTATGGGTAAGGATAGCAGGGTGATCCCAAAGTGATAGATGTGGGGGGGGGGGGGGGGGCACCACCGCCCTTCGGGAGAGAAGTACCATACACCTAGCACAACACAGAAAAGTCACAGGCACTTGATTTAGGTACCAAAAGATAACTATGGTCCTCTTCTTTCGTTGATACGTACCAAAATGAAGTTACCAACATGCCCTATTCATTACGGTCATCAATGACGTCATAGAGTTCGCATGTTAGCAAAATTGCCAATTTCCATAGACACACATAGGGGAAATTCAATTTTCGCCAAAAATGGTGGAAATTCCGATTTTCATGGCTGTTTTTTTGGCTCCACTTGATGGACAATTACTAGTTTATATAATGAGAGCATTTTAGTGCTATAATATGTTTTGAGGTCCCGCTAAAATTTGCGAAATGACACAACCTCAATCAGTATTTTCGTAATAATGGGGATGTTGGTCCTGATTTTGACCAATGGAAAGAAGAAACTCTAAGCTGCCCTTGTGGTACCAAATGTACAGGAATCGGATGTTAGTAACGAAATCACAGGGGGTGGTCTCCACTCCCCCCCCCCTTCGGGAGTTTTGTACAAAATGGCTCAGGTAGACGAGGGTTAATTTACTCTAGCTTTACAAAGCTTGTAATGTACTAAGGTTTTTCTGATAATTATGGATTAACTGCAGACTTCATTTTATGAACAATTTAGTGCATGATCGAACACTCAACCTTATGCGTTTTCCACGATCTTATGTTTAATAACACTGAAACATTATACGAAATTGAATCCATCGAGTAAATTTTTGAACAGAATACGAGAAAAAAAGAATGGTCGAACTTAAAGAGACATTTCCAGAGAGAAGCGCCTTCAATTTTGCTTCGAAACCCAGGTTTTTTTGCACATTTTGAATGCTATCCACTTATATTAGATCAACTGAAGTGAATAAGCCGAATAAATGCCTTCTTTATGTACTAAGATAATGATTTACTAATTTCTTTCTGTCGTGCACGACGAATTCATAGCATGTTGTTCCCTAAAGGGACATTAGGATAGCAGCAAGGTTTTAAAACAATGGTTTGGCGGTTTTCTTTTGTGGCTTGTTGTCCAATAAACCTTCCAAACGTTCTCGGTAGGTTGTCTACAAACGATCAGTGCAATTTGCGTAGAAACTTTGTATCCTCAAAATGTCTCTCCCTGTAACTGTCGACGTGTCTGGTATGCCATGTACAAAGGTTCAAGATCACCATTATTGTTCCATGTTGGCTGATCTACTCTCCTGGACAAAACCTTTCGGGACACTTTTTATATATTTGTGTTCTTTTATAGGCATATATGGTTAGTTTTTTGGAGTTTTTGAAATCTGTTCCTTTGTGGTTTAGATTAAACAATTTACCACCTTCATCCGCCCCATCCACACCGGTCAAAGTATTGCAGGTTTTCAACATTGTTAGGTGGAGAACGACGATTTTACAGTAGGTCATGCAAAGGCGTTTCGACAGTTTTGATCAATAAACATCCCCCCTACGGGCAACCATCATCAGCGGGGGGTCAGGAGTCGGTGGACAATGACCAAATATAGTATGAAAATACCTAAAATGGCGATTTAAACCACATTTTCTATTTGGCCTAATTTTAAACATGGGGGCGCAAATTCCTCCCTCCTTCCCCCTGGCGCCGCCACTGCCTATATAAGATGATAGTCGCTCTCGAACCAGCACCCCAATCTCTACTAGGACTGATAGTCCGTCTCATATTATGCCACTATTCCTAAGGATGATAGTCCCCCGGACTTGGTCATCTCCACGGCGGACTTTCATCCTGGTAACTATATTCCGCGGACTGTAGTTTCTAGATTTGTACATCCCCCGGACTATCAAACGCTAAGACTTAGAATCTCCGGACTATGAGTACGGGGACAATACAAACTTCTACCCGGGATGGTCTCGGCTATTGGTAAGCTGAACACAGAATTCAAATCAGAATTTCCGTTGGTGAATGTTTGGTGTTGTTTTTGTGTAATAGCCGACAGTTCTTTCTGGTTATAGCCTAAATGAGAATGTACTACACAGGCGCGAAGTGCCGACGGTGACTAGCGGCCGGTGACTAGAGTCGATTTACCATATATTAAACCTTATACAAACAGCTGCATAGGGAGTTTGTTTGTGCCTTAAATAGAAACGGATGCAACAGTGAAAGGCAAAGAACTCAAGAACTTGCGAAAAACACCAACAACACAAGAACAGCCTTCCAATGAAATCAATTATGAGTGCACACAGGAATACACTACCTTAACTCCTGTCATCTTTTAACCATATAATGGGATTGATTTTGGCTGGCATCTGTACCATAAACCCACCAAGGAATCATCTGCAAATGGCTTGTCATTTAACCATCCCAATAAGTTTACACAGTCTTTGTGATCATTAGTATTACTAACATCCCACTAACACTTCCCAACACAAAGTGTTGCCCAATTTAACCCAGCTTTCGTATTCCTTAAATCGTCAAAATTGATCGGGAAACTGGCATTATGTAGCTAAGAAACTGTTCTATTGCTTTGCATTATATCACATTTTCGTAAAGTGTTTTTACTTTTCAAAAATTAATTTCTGCATGGTACAATTTTTGGGCACACTCTGTTGGATCACCGCCGTCATAAATTACTAAAGCATTACATATTGACTTACTTTAGCTTGTCTGAAATTCTTTCTGAATTTAGTTGATTAACACCTCTGTGGCCAAGTGGGTCACATCTGACCCTGAGAGGGAACAAAGTATATTTATGATATCTCTCTTTTGGGCTTTTTGGATCTAGACTGACAGATAACACCAGCGGCGGATTTAAGGAAAAGGACCATGTCAGCAGCTTTAGGTGGGGCCCTTTAGCGTCACAAAGCGATGCAATGTCACACTTTAGTGCGACTAGAGGTTGTCTGAGGGGCCCTGAGAGAAATATTTTAGAGGGGCCCTGTCAGCAGCTGCTGACACTGCTGACTCTTTAATTCGCCACCGGATAATACCACATAATCCAAGTCCTTTGCAAAGCCACTGCAAACAATAAGGATTTATAGATTGCTTGACTGCCCAAGAATTTGCTTGCCTCTGCTAAATCATTGTTAGCTGCAGTTTACAAAGGGAGAGTGTTATGCAACATTCAACCTTGGATTATGGTATTAACTGTCAACCCAGATGCAAAACCAGACACATGTAGGAATAGCTATACACTGTGGCTGACTGAACTAGGCCGTAAAGGTGTTAAAGGTGCTTGTTCCGATTTATGTCTATTGTGTTCTCTACTTGATATGGGAGCCTGACACTTGCACAAACAAACTTGCGGTTTTGATGGTAGACGCAAATGCATATTGCAAAGCCCTATTCAATACTGTGCTAATATTGATGGTTAACCATTAAAATGGCTCTTTTTGTTTATATCTTGGGAATGAAATGGATTTGACTAAAATACGGTCTTTCATCTTCCGGGTAAATCAGGGGGTCCCCAAAACGATCGGAACACGCACCTTTAAGGGGTTTGGAGTGAGATTGAAAACTCAACTGCCAGCTGCACAAACAAACCTCTCTATTGAAGCCTGTTTAAAAGATTCTAGTGACTAGTCACCGACACTAGTCACCGACGGCAATTCGCGCATGTGTAGTACATTCCTGACTGACCTAAGTTCAAATGCACCGCGTTGCAATATACACACAACCGAATGCAGTAAATCTGTGTGTACATTGTACGTGTCATGCAAACCATGCTTGACCGCGCCGCAACTGACCCTTCTTAATCAAAACACGGTTCCGCGCATATAATTATGACAGCAATCAATACTCCCATTGCATTGCAAACTTGGTTCCACTGCCGGAAAATAGCCATGCATATTTGCAATGTCACCTTAGTAAAAAGTAAATGTCACCTTGCAATGATGACACCGTGGGGTCAGGAATGATCTAAGTAATACCGACACAGATAGTACATCTCACTAGTCACATTATATCGCGCATAATGTACGATTATTTAGGAGTACTTTTTTCAACCCTCAATTTCCAGGATTGACTCATAGCGCAACGTTACTAACACAAAAACAACACCAACACTCACCAACGGAAAGTCTTATTTAAATTCTGTTTTCAGCTTCCGATAGCCGAGACCATACCGGATTTTCCCATTATCATTGCGCATCCTAAGAAGTCTCTCGAACGTCATGAACACAAATTGCAGAATTTCCGAAATCTCCCCAAGCTGTATCACAAATATGACGTCACCATTCAGTAATGAGAGTAATGAGCGGCGCTCTTTATTTGTAATTGTATTCGAAGAAGTGTGTTCGTGAGCTGCTCACCGGTTCCGACAGGTTCTTTCCTTTTGGAATCGGTTTCTATTATTCTAAACAATGAGACACAGTTTAACTGCCATGAGCCACTGGTCAACCGGTGCTTGAGTTTTGAATCCATCCCTTATATTTTGATATTTGGTGTTTTCACCTATGCTGATAACATTTAACAAAATAGGGTTTCCGTCTTACTTTTTAAGAAAAATACGTTCCAAAAATCCATACCATATTTCACTTGCTAACACGCGTGCGTATCCTAAAATACTTTCAAGGGCATGTGTGTGCACTAGAACACTTGCAAATACGCGTGCGAGTGCAATAATAAATCTAGAAATAAAATATAAATCTAAGAAAAATAAGTCTTGAAAAAAATGCAGAAAAAAAAACACCGATTAAAATCATTTGCAAATCAGGGATAAATATCCCACATGAAAACTATTCTTTCCATTGTGTATTACATAGTGACGGATGTTAAACAAAATACGAATTTTAGTTTTCGAGAAAACCCTAAAGAGTCGGTAAACATTCTAGTACTGCAGCACCAACCATTTTAGGAGAGTGCTACCGGGGCCGGAATAATAACATTTGTCATCATAGCTAAAATTGACCGTAGGGATTTGGAGTTCATGAAAACAGGTGATGACAAAATTAAAAGTGGTGGCAATTTGCATACGACGCCATTTTCCAAATTGTAAGCCATCTTAAAGCCAAAAACACCTAAGAAGACAATTTTGGTGTAAAAAATGTTTTTTCTGAGTCAAGGAGTTCAAAAAAACTATTCCCAAAACTATAAAATGGTGCATGTGCCGATTTTTTCCAAGATGGCTGACATTTTATTGGCACAAACCTTACATTTCTTATTATATAGCCTATGAAGATGATTGTGGTGTCAAATTAAACATTTTCTGGGTCAAGGAGTTCAATAAAACTATTTAAAAACTGTCAGGTAAATATAAAAGCAATGAAGTTTTCATACGTCACTATTTTCCCAAAATGATCAACATAGAAAAAGGCAAAATCCTTTATACCTCATACTATACAGCACCTAGGATGACGATTTTGGTGACAAAGTGGATGTTTATAGGTCAAGGATTTCAACAGCCATATTCTCAAAACTGCCAGATGAGTCGTGAGTCATGTTATTCATGGACTACCAATGTGACACCCAAAATGTGACACCTTGACTACTCTATATGTATTCACCCAAAACATATATCTGGAATTGCATGGGAATTTTGATATTTAGGCCTGTATTATTTTAATAGAAACCATTATTCGTTTGTTTCAGATATGTCAAGAGCAATATGGCCCCGAATTTCGAACAATTAAATGATCATGGTCACGTGCACACCTATTGGTAGTCAATGTTTTAGGGTTTTCGTTCATAGGTGGGATAAAGCGCAGTTAGGAAGTTCTAAGGAGGAGTTACCGAGGATTCTGTGTTGGTATTAATTATCAAGCATCTGGGTTAATATATTTCACCACTTTGCCGCATTAAGCCTGACATTGCAGTAAGTTAACACTCTTGGGTACTTGTATTTAAAATATTGGGCTATCTTGGAAAAAAAGTGACAAATGCAAAAAATGCAGTTTTTAGAATAGTCTTATTGAACTCCTTGACCCAGAAAACACTCATTTTGACACCAAAATCATCTTCCTAGGTTATATAATAAGAAATACACGGTTTCTAGGTTTCTTTGACGAGATGTCGGCCATCGTGAAAAAATAGCCGTGTATATAAATTTCCATGACTCAGACAATTCTGGCAATTGTATATTTAACCTCTTGACGCAGACAACATGCATTCCGACACTAAGTCATCATAGTAGTGCTATTACCTTTAAAATGGCGGCCATTTTGCAAAATGCTGGTTTATGCAAATTGCCATCACTTTTATTTTTGTCATCCGGCGTTTTCATGAACTACACAACCCAATGATCAAGTTTAGCTATGATTGCAAATGTTATTATTCCTACCCTGATTGGTAGAAATCTAAGGCCCTTTTTCACCTGATGTTGCAGCACTATTCCCATGTACGATTCAAACGATCAAATCATATTAAGAATCAAAATTAACAATTGACAATTTATTTTAGCTAATATTCATGGATTCTTACTTGATAAAATGGATATAATACATTGGAAAAGTTACTCATCTTATCCGTCACATCCGATTAGGTTCATGACATAGTGATGGATGTTGAATTTTCCGTATACTGAAGCGTTATTCAGCATCAGTCATTATGGAATACACCAATTGGCGAGAATCACCGCTTTGAACTTTAAATATGATATAAATTTCTAGTAATAGCAATATTAATAAATTAATTACATATTTTGCTTGTGTCAGTTATAAATTTAAGATAAAAATATTTACTAACAAAAGTATTTATAAAGCCCTGGTGGGAAATCAAGTATACACTTTTATGACAGAGGGTTCAACATCCGTGACTATGTATTACACCATTGTCAAAATCGCCAAATTTCTAATTAAGTCTATTAATTAAGTACTTGCAAGCTTCGACACTTGGCATATTTGAAGACTGATATTTATTACCATTTCCCTTAATTTCGTAAATATGATAAAAATTCAACATCCGTCACTATGTAATACACCCGACGATATGTTGCCGACCTAATTATATAGGTGGTAATTGTTGTAATATGTATACGTGCACGGTATCCACGATAATAATGAATATTGCACACTATACGCCATGATCGGACAGTACGGCGCGGCGGCCCGAAAAGTATTTTCTCACGTAACGGTGTAGTTTGTGTCACAGACTGCTAAAGATATTATCTAAATTGGTACTGCGTGAGAGACTAACGTTATCAGTCCCCCATAGAGAATGTGTGCAAATGAAACTAAATCTCAAATATCTCCGGAAAACATAGGGGTTCTATGGATGTTTTTGCTTCAAAGGATCCGTTACTTTGTTTTATTTTTAATATGTATCGCAATTGGGTCTGAACCTATGGAACCTAGCGAGAACATTGAACGTTTTTATCGGGTACTTCGGTGCTCGCAGACATCTTCTTGCGTATGAGGCAGCAGCTAAATGTGTTGAATTTAGTGGAGCCAGCTCACTGTTGGTTGGTTGGTTGGGGTTTGAGGGGTCTATGTCCATCGGTGGACGAAAGGTAAGGCACTCATTGAGAATTTGATCTGCAGTCTGTGATGGAAAGCTACATTGGCAGGCTGGAGATGGTCGCAGCCCCCATCTCTCCAATTTTTCTGTTGAAACGACCGACTCCTGTGTGAATCATGTTCAAGGTGACCCATTCCATGCGTGGAAGATTGCTACCAGGTGGGAGTTCTGTCATAGGTGTGGTAGTGAATTGGTCTGGTCTTGGGGTATCTAGCCAGGCAGTGTTCCATGTCTGTAAGAGAGTTTAGCGGCGTGTCGAAAGCAAGATTGGCGAGAGCGTAGTCTCTGTCTGACGAGCTGGTGCGATTCTTTGACAGTGTTATGCATCAGGTGCTTGATGTCCAACAGAGCCTTGTTTATGTGTGTGATGTTCTCTCCGAAGCACTGCAGGTGCAGTGCCTGAAAGCACTGGTAGAAACTCAGACGGAGTAGGACGGAGGCAGCCAGCAATGGTTCTCATGGTCTCGTTGAGTACGGTGTCCAGTTTTCCTATGTGAGAGCTATTGCACCATGCTGGGCCGGCATATTCAGTAGCGTAGATTGGATGGACTAGCACCCCATGAAGATCCAGCAAGGCGGCACAGGAGGTTGTTCCTCGAAGGTACCTTTGCAAATACTGACTCGAGATGCTGCCGAAAAGTAAGCTGCCGATCAAGCTTCACTCCCAGATAAGTTGGTTTAGGATTGTATTGCAGAGGCGCTCCATTGAGGTTGATTTGGAGCTGGAGATGAGCCTCTTTGGTGTTAAGACGAAAGGCAGAAGCGGTGGTCTTAGCTTCACTCAGATTCTGAGATTCCAGGTCCTGAGATATGCTGCAAGTATAGCCATATCTGCAGTATTAGTGTACTTTCTACTTCAGTCCAGTTTCTGAGTGACGGTGAACAGAAATGGCATCCATATTTACAAATGCAAGGTCAGGATTTGAGGTTGTGTTCCACCTTCCAGAGTAGAAACTGTCTGGTTGCTTGGGGTCGTACAAAGGTTGTACGCCAGATTTGGAGGCCCGTCCTTTAGGGTGGATCCGTCAGGATTGGTATTCCTGTAGCCTCAGGTAATGCTATGACTGTTGAAGTCACCTGCGTAGATGCAAGGTGCACCATAAGTAGGTAGAGAATCTGCTTGAAGCCGGGAGTTAGGTGGCTTGTAGACATTGATAACGTGAACATCTACAATTTGGGCCGCAAATTTTCAGGATGGAGCTGTCAGTTGCGCGTGTCTCTTGGAGGAGAATCGCAGTGACTGTGTGCGTTTGAGTAAGATGTTCGATGATGTTGATCTTTGCCCTTCCACATTCGTTTGAAGCACAGAGATGCCATGTGACTTGGCAGACATGAAAATTAAACACGCAACGCTACGGTCGCATCCATTTATCCCACAGTGCCTTTCGATATTTTTTCAGTCTTGAGAATGTTCAAACACTGGTTTCTCTATGACCTCTCGGCTACACCGGGAAGCACTTCAGTCATGCATCGCGCGCTATAAATCGGTTGCTTGTGGTTTGGGCAAAATGCGTACTGCTGGATACCTCGTTAAAATTTGCACACGTCACGAAATGGTTTTATAGGTTTTGAAAATAAGGAAATGAAACCTAGTAGATAATAATCAATGTGTTCTCATGATGTAGATCATGTTCTCATGATGTAGCTTTTAGCTTTTCTTAATTTTTTTCATTTTCCTTTTGTAAACGATATGAACGTGGGACTGCATTCACGAAGTAGAAACTTTGACACAAATTCGTGTTCAGTACTTTATCATTCTTTATAACTTATATCCGAATACGTGAATTTGTTTAGTATCGCGCTCGCCACGGAACATTTAACAAATAAAATAGGCCCATATTCCAAAAAGGTGTTTAGCGCGATTTTAAGCTAAACGAACGTTTATATGTGGGATAGACGTATGGCTTAAGTAAACTCAATTCCAGAAAGGAGTTTAAAGTTAAACGCAATTTTAACTCCGCCAAAATGCATCGAAATTTAAACTACACTGTAAAAAAAATACTGTAAATTTTACAGTAAAATCCTGGCAGCAATTCTGCCAACAAATTACCGTAAAATTTACAGTATACTGTAAAAATTAATTTAGTCAAAACGCTTAAAAACATATATTGGTGAGTTATTACAGAGATTGTGAATGTGTGGAGAATAAAAAAGCACTGACGAACACCCTAACTTAGTATGCCTATCCACAATTTTTTACAGTGCATATACTGTAAAATTTACAGTTTGTTGTAAACTGTATTACATCAAACTGTAAAATATACAGTAAATTTGAATGAAAACCTGTAAAAGCTACGGGGTTTTGTTGGCAGAATTGCTGCCAGTATTTTCCTGTAAATTTTACAGTATTTTTCCCCTGTATAATTGAAAAATTCATAGTAGTGTATAATGTTGTTATTACTCATTAAATATCGAATAAAGTCTTCACTTTTAGATTTTGTCATTATAGGCCTTGAAAATTGGACATAAAATTTACAGTAGTTTCCTGTATTTCCAAATTACAGCCAAATACTGTAAGTTTTGGGAAGTTTTTACAGTATTTTCCTGTAAATTGCACTGTTATTTTTTACAGTGTAGGTACGGGGCTAGTTTAAGAAGTGTTTTAGTGCGTGTTTTCGCCAAGTGCACGGCTCAATGCACTGTCCAATTGACAACAGCAGTGGTGCACATCATTCTCGCCCAGTTGGTGTAGTACCTTAAACGCTATACGGGAAGCCATAATACACTTTGTGCGGTCAACCATTAAAACACAATACGGCCTTTTATACACTCACGTTAGCGTCTTTAAATAACGACGATGTTACTCGTGTTTGAAGCTTCTGTTTAAGTAAGCAAATTGTTAAAAATATTTATACGCGTTTTGCTTAAACGTAATTTTAAATTAAAGGCGATTTTAAGCTAAAATCGCGTTTAGCTAAACAAGTTTCTGGAATACGGGCCATAGTGTTTAGTATACACAGAGGTAATCTTTGTCAAAGACGCCTCAAAATGTTGTCTCTCAACCGTAGCAGGATCGTCAGAGGTGCGTGTCGAGAGCAAAAACCTCGGCCGAGCGGAGGGCAAGAGACTCCCCATGAGAGGGCGCTATACCACATCGTATACAGGGACTTACCGCCGCCTGCGCGACTCCTCGTCTTATTTCTGAAAAATGCTGTCGTTTATGAATTTCGACTTACCAGGCTACCCATAATCCCTCACGAGTTTGATCATAGCAATGCAAAAATGCGAAATTTGCTGCAACTTTAACCATTTTTTTACAAAAATTCTAGAGGGTGTCCTCGAAAGATTATGTCACCATTTGATGTAGAAATACTCAGAGTTTCAGAGTTTATTCACCAAAATAATATCAAACAAAGTGATACAGGACAATGGTGGATTGACCAAGTAAGAGCACAGCTCGTGAGCCTTGGCCACCCTACAAGAAGGTGTGCAAGAGAAGCTACAAACACAAATGACGGGAGACTAGAAGTGCAAGACGTAGACTAGACAGGACAAGTATAGAGATGACAGTTTTGTTCTGTGGTGGACACCCCTAGGATTTAATGACATTTAGATTTTGCTTGCATCATTTTAGTCACGCTTTCAATGTGTAAGCGGAACTGTCGCTGCCGATTTCAAGCGACCCTGTTGCCAAGTTGAAGTGTTATTACACGACTGTAAACGTGTACACTGTGACAAAATGCATGGTGTATCGTTCAGTTATCAGTAGTATTTACCATTACTAGGGAATAATTACGCGACGTACACACGTGTGAGTTTCTGGCCCGATATTATGGTCCAGGACCATAAGCAGTTAAATTATCTCATAAGGCAGCTATTCACTATTTTCTACTTCAATCGCCAACTCTGATGCTTTCATTGCAATCATTAACTCCAAGATAAAAAAAATAATGAAGACAAATGCGGCAAGGCATGCTATTCTACCAAGGGCTCAGTTCAGTAGCCTTGGATGAGCACAATATTAACAGCAGCTGATCATGCATGCCCTGGCTATCATAAATCATACATTTTTGTCAAAATTCAGACATTTTGCATTCATTTTGCTATGGTTTTGTTTTATCAGAGGCTGTTTTGAATAAATCCCACGCATGTGCCTTACTACACTACAAAACACATGTCAGTACTTAGGAGGATTAGGGGTAGAAAGTGTATAAGAAGTTTAGGAACCACAAGACATTTCATGATCATGCACAAAATTCCTTAAGTCCTAGCACCTTGGGGGCTAAAATTAGTGTAAAAGTCAAGGTGTTTATGTGTTATGAATGCATGTAGGATTTTTGTGGATCACATGACCTTATTGAAGTGAAATTACACTCATACTGGTATTATTGTAGTTTTGGCATTGTGGGTTTTATTGTTGTTGGTTTTTGTGCATGTGTTTTTTTATGTATTTGATTGTGTGCCATGAGAATCTGCAGGTATATCAATTACCAGTCTTTGAAATAAACTGCATTTGAAAGAAAAAAGGGCCCTCATAGAAATGATATGCGCTGACCTTAACCACCCCCTTTCACCTCCCGTTTCACCTATACAATCAGAGAAATAATGCAGGAGGCAATTACGTTAACTTTAATTGTTTGAATTAATTTAAGATTGAGTTAAAGTCACTATCAGTGATTTGATAAATCAGATAAACAAAAAAATCATCAAAAATCAGATTTTTGCGTGTCTGGAACTAGTATTGGTATTCTAACATACCCTGCAAGTGATACGACCAAACGCAGTCTAATAAAGACAAAATCGGTTATTTCAGTCATAATTGTCCGAACGGACACTTTCTAAAACACGTAATTGAATGGAGATTCATATCTTTGAACACTGCCGTTTTCTTCCTTTTCTGTTAATTCTTCAGTTGGAAAAAATAACTTATGAAAATTCTACAGACTTATCCTTCACTTTTAAACTTTTCCTGCAAATTTCGAATATTTTCACTCTGTCGGATAAATCACTGATAGTGTCTTTAATGAAATGGAAATGTTAAATTGCCTGAGTTGAGTTGGGGTTACTAGTTGATTCCTTGACTTGACTCAGTAAAATCACTCAAACTCAACTCAATCTAGTGAATAAAGGCGTAATTCAGTTCATAAGGCCCAAAGTTGAGACATGATCCAGTTGCCGAGAGCCCATTTCTTGTAAATTTTTCATTTTTTACTTTAAATGCAAATTTGTTCAGAAACAAATGTTGGCAATTTTAGCTCCAGAAACTCAAATTTTGTCCCTAATTTAGTTTCCATGATTAAAGATTTATGAAAAGTTGGTTCCTAAGACCCTCTGTTTAAAGGACCATGGTCCGATTGCTAATAGCCTTGTCCCCAGGGACCCCAGATTGTACCGGAAGTGGTCAAAATGTTGTTATCAGACGAAAGCTACTATTTTTCTCATTTAAATTGTGAAATCTTAGGGCTAAAAGATTTTGGTTTGGATGATATAAGCGAAAATATTTTGGTCGACCAATATTAATTTTACACAGTACTCTATGGGGATTACAAAATCCTGCTTTTAGCTCACACTTCAAAACGGGTTGAAATATCGGAGCGAAACTTGACAGATGGGGTTTTAGGGTGAAGACAATTCTATCAAGATGAAATATTTATATACTTAAATCGGGAACAATCAGTTCCTAAGACATACTTTCACAAAAGAGAAATCAGTTCTGAAAGGTGCATTGAGAGATTTCAAGGCATCAATATAATACATCATATGTTATGATTTTATATTATAGAATAGATAACTTTCCTCGTATTTGGGACACCAAGAAATGTCTTAAAAGTGGTAACCAAAAAGGCAGTTTTGATTTGCTCATATTTCAATATAAAGCACAGGCTGAATTTTGTTAGAAATATCACGATTTGTGTACCAAAGAAATAATTTTCAGCTAAATGCTTTTAGATGGTGATATTTTTTATGGAAAGCTCTACATCAATTAAAAAACAAGGACCTTTAATTTTTTAGGGACACCTGATATGTGAAATCACTCGTTGCACCTTTAAACACCCCACGTTACGAAATGGGACTGCACGTCCTCCCCAAAAATAAATTAGTTCCTTCATTCCCCCCCCCCCCATTCACTCTTACCGCCCCTTATTTCCCCTCTTCTTCCTCCTCTTCTCCATCATCCCCCATCACTCCCAGAAAAGAAACCAATAGAAAAATAGTTTCTTGGATTGTTAGGGCCTGTGAAGTATTATTCCAACTGTACTCCTGTACAAAATTGGAACTGGTAATTAGAGTACTATATATTCTTTAGGTACTGGTATCTTTCTCCTCACATTGTAGCTAACATTTGAAGACTCTGAAAGAAAATCGTTTTTGTGAGGAAATGTTTTTTGGGGTAATGATGAAATGTAAAAAGAACATAAAGGTTTTAAAATTGGCCATTTGATTACAGCTTGCTTTGCTTATTAGTGTGTGCTATTTTTCTACTTTTAGGCCCAATGGTTAACAAACTAAAAACTTTGTGGGCTGTTTAGGACCCGCAGATTATTATTTCTACTTTGTTACATACTCACAATCATACAGGGTGAGTAAAAAAAAAATTGACCCGGATTGTTTCCGCCATTTTGAATTTTTGAATAGCATATACCTAACATATGTGGTGTCATCGGAAAGCTAATTTCATTATCTTTAATTTGCTGTAAAGATAATTCCAATCATATAGGCCGAGCTACAGTCTTTTATAGCAAGTAGTCAGCTTTTACCCCTATCCACGGATTCCCATTTGAATACACGGTGGCCGTTCATTTTAAATGCGAATCCGTGGACAGAGCTCAAAACAGACTACTTGATTCAAACGACTGTAGCTCGGTCTATACCTAACCGATGTGAATAATCTTGGCAGCAAATTAAAGATAATAAACTAAGCTTTCAGATGATACCACACATGTTAGATTTAATAATACTTAAAAATTCAAATGGCGGACACAATCATGGTCAATTTTTTTTTACTCACCCTTTATATTTGGATTAAACTTTATCATTGTAGTTCCAGTGGCCCTAAAACTAAGACGTCTCTTGATGGCTCCAAAAAGCGCAGTTTTTCAGAAGATGGTCAAACAAATATAAGAAAGAACCTTGTAGCTAGGAAAACAAGTCATTCTATTAAGGCTTCATTTTTCTTATCAATTTTTACCTTTGCTCCTGCTTTTAGGTCCAAATTATAGGGACAAATTGCCCAATTGACTAATTTCATAACAAACCTTGCGAGCCTTTTATTCCATAAAACCGTCAAAACTATGAAAGGTTCAAATTTGTGGAGAGGTAAATATGTTTGTAAAACAAATCTTAATGAAGCATGCGATACCAGTGCACGTGAATATGTATGCCTACTACAAGAAAAAAAAATATTCTTAAATGTAACTATGTATGCAAGCAAAATAAAAACATTCACTTCTTATAGGTACAAACAATATCTAGAGTGAAGGATAGATATGGAAAATAGACCCAAAGCCCAATATTTTGTTAGATTGTTCCCTGTATTCATATTTTATATTTACTTTAAAGAAACTATTTTTGTGAAACCTTTTAGACTGTGAATGGTATAAATTTGTGAAGAGGATCGTCTACCATTATGGATAAAAACGAGTGTGTATGTATATTAAAATGTTAACAAATTGTAATGTGTTTGAATGTGTAGGCCCACTGCATAAAAAATCCTTCTCTAATGTGATGTCATTGGATTGTACTATTTTTGAGGATGCATTCAGGAACAGGGCTTTTTATACCTAACATATTCTTATTCCTCATAAAACACATGAGATAAACTTTCCATTCACTCTGAAAGCTATTTTGGTACCATCTGGTAGGCACATAAAAGTCGCATATTGAAGTGCACCCCCCTCCGCACCCACGGGTTGCCACCCCCAAAATACTGCATTTTTTGCCATCTCACCAGACCTATACTATCCCGGAAAATACTGTTCAGGATTGAACAAATTACTTCCTAATTGGTTTTTACACATATATTTTAAGTGATTTTCAGTGTATTTCCTAATAAGGGGGTCATTTAGTGACCCCCTACAACTTATTTGCCCTGGTATCATTACTATATCAAGTACACTATACTTAAATACCTGAATAAGCTTAATTCTTAGGTCACTACACAGTCAGTATATCTTATTTGTCTTCATACGTACAATACTAGTAGTATTTTTCTTAATTTTTGACCCCCCGGAAATAACCCCCCTATATAGGGAATGCGTTCAGGATTCGAGCTTTTTACCTAACATATTCTTATTCCTCATAAAATTCTGATCTAGAAAAACCACATGAGATAAACTTTCCTTCCAGGTGATACCTATCTCATTTTTAGCCTGGACTACATTGGCCTACACTAAACTTTGATGTGAGAAATTACTTATATACTTTATGTTAAATAAGTTGCAATATTTCAACAATAGTCTTATGTTTTAAATTAACCCTCGTTTTCCTGAGCCATTTTTTGTAACAAAACTACCGAAGGGGGAGGGTGGTTACCACCCCCCTGTGATTTTCGTTACTGAACTCCCGATTCCTGTAAATTTGGTACCAAAGGATAGCTTAAGGTTTCTTCTTTCCATTGGTACCAAAATAAGTACCAACATCCCCATTATGACGTCACCATGACGTCATATGTTGGGGAAAGTACGAAAATACTGAATATAGGGTGGAAAATATATATTTCGTAATTTTAGCGACCCAAACACCTTATTATAGCTCTAAAATGCTTTCATTATATAAAACTAGTCATTTCCCATCAAGTAGAGTAAAAAACCGCATGAAAATCTGATTTTGCTAACTTTTTTGGCGAAAAATTGAATTTTTCACTGTGTGTCTATGGAAATGGAAAAGAAACTAATGGAAAGAGGAGGGCGATAGCTATCTATTGGTACCAAAATCAAGTGTCTGTGATGTTCCTGTGTTGTGTTAGGCATGTTGGTACTTCTCTTCCCCCCCCCCCCTTTTTTTTTTTTTTTTTTTTTTTTTTTTTTTTTTTTTTTTTTTTTTCCGGGGAAAAAACCTGAAGGGGGGTGGTAGTAACCCCCCCCCCCCCCCCTTCGGTAGACGAGGGTTAAGCCTAGACTAATAAATTTATGTACCCCAAATGCCGCAAATCCAAAAGGGGTCTTCTTGCAATTTCCATCCAAAATATGCAAATATTACACTTTGTTGTACTACAACATTTGTTTTGGATTAATGCTAACTTCTATTGTGTAATAACAGCTTTTTCAATAGGCCTACATAAAATTCTGATAATCAGAAAAGTAACTTTCCGCCCCAAAACACCCAAATTATTTAACAATTTCCCTCAAACACTTCCATGTTGTCCTTGTACTTGTTAATAGTATACAATACTATGAGAACATAATAATTAAAGGTTAAAAAAAGAAATATTCAGCAGACACAAGGGGTTTTTAGGCTTTCAAATATGAAAATCAGTAAAATATAATAAAAAACGAAACTCCGCCCAAAAAACACCCAAGAACACATTTTAAAAAATGACACCCTAGATTTTTGAAATTTAGAAAAACTTTGGTTGCAAGATTGTATATGAAATTTGCACAAAAATACATTTCCCCATGTACTATACCTGATGGGAAATAATTATTTTTATATATTCAGACCATTTTAGTGCTATAATAATGTGTTTGAGTCAGTTAAATTGCAAAATATCAATTTTCCACCCTATATCCATTTTTTCATATTTTTCTTCAACTTATGACGTCGTAGTGATGTCATAATAGGGATGTTCGTACTTATTTTGATAGCAATGGAAACGAAGAAACACCAAGCTATCCGGTGGTACCAAATTTATAGGAATGAGATGTTCAGTAACGAAAATCACAGGAGCGTGGTAACTATCCCCCATCCTTCGGGAGTTTTGTTACATAAATGGCGCAGGTAGACAAGGGATAATACAAGAGGAGAGCTGCCAAGTATATTCTTCACTATCCTGAAATGGGCTACAAAGATAGACTACTTAAACTTGATTTGTTGCCACTTACCTATAGAAGAAAAAACTGATCTTAACCTATTTCACAGATGCAGGTTTGGCCAGTATGATATTTCATTAGATCATTTTTTTTTAATTCACCAGTGCAGGGTCATCCCACCATCAGGTCATCCTCTAATTGCCATCTTCTTATTCCTTAGCGTTGCAAAACAGAATCTCATAAATTGATATTTTTTCACCGGATTATTCCTATTTGGAATCAACTAACTCCCCACATCAGATCCACAACTTCTTTCTCCATTTTTAAATCTCAGGTCCTTGATTTTTATGAATCCAAATTCACATCTCAATTCGACTCGGCAAATACTTGTTCTTGGCTGACTAACTGTCGCTCGTCCATCTGCAGAGTTTGTTTTAACAAACTCTGCAGATGAAAAGGGAGCTTTTTTAAAAAAAAGCTCCCTCCCTTTAAATCTTGTTTTGGCCTCCTAGATGGGATGATCCTAGAGGTGCTTTGTCACCTGTTCATCCCATCCTTTCACTGCTATTTGTGCAATTTTGTATTCTATTTTTTATGTTATCCCAGTGCAATTTTGCATTTTAATGGTTTTTTAATTGTGTTAATATATTGTATGTTCATTTTAATCAGCGATAAAGTGTAATAAATAAAATAAAAATAAAATATATAGCAGGGGTTCCCAAGCTCTTTTCACCCAAGACCCCATTATGACATTTCATTAGATCATTTTGTTGTTTTTAATTCACCAGTGCAGGGTCATCCCACCACCAGGTCATCCTCTAATTGCCATCTTCTTATTCCTTAGCGTTGCAAAACAGAATCTCATAAATCTACATTTTTTCACCGGATTATTCCTATATGGAATCAACTACGTCCCCACATTAGATCCACTACTTCTTTTAATCAGCGCTAAAGTGTAATAAATAAAAATAAATAAAAATAAATAGCAGGGGTTCCCAAGCTGTTTTCACCCAAGGCCCCATTATCACATTTCATTAGATCATTTTGTGGTTTTTAATTCACCAGTGCAGGGTCATCCCAGCACCAGGTCATCCTCTAATTGCCATCTTCTTATTCCTTAGCGTTGCAAAACAGAATCTCATAAATCTACATTTTTTCACCGGATTATTCCTATATGGAATCAACTACGTCTGCATATCATAAATATGTATACTGATTCCGAGCGCATATTTGACTTTTGAGCAGCCATGCATATTGGATTTTTGAGGCAATGTAATGACCAAATTACATTATTTACACTTCATCGTGCGTAACAACACCGGAGTACCGCAAAAAAATTGTCTCTATCAAAAATACTTAAGGTATTTTTTAGTGATTTTGGACATGGAAGCAGCCATATTGGATTTTCAAAAATGCCACTGCACCAAATTTTGCACACCCTTCAAAAATTATTGGCTTAGGTCCTAATAAACTAAAAACTATCGATATAAAAAGTCTGTACTCCATTTCCATCCTTCAGGCTGTGTGCACAAACTTCCACCTGACTATAACGTCCCTTAAACCTTCAAAACCAACCTACAAAAAATCACGGAGCAGACCCCTGCCTTGGATTAGTGGGAAATTGCTCCTAGATCTGACAACAAAAATACCGCTACCTAGCTTTTTGCGGTGATTGTCAGATTTTCCTCTAGCGACGTTGTGGATATAGCGGCAATGTTAATGATGATTACAGACGGTTTATTTCAATACTTTCAATGATTCCAATGATTGAATGCATACCATTGAAACAAATAATAGAAAATAAGACCACATATCTCCACATATGGATAACAACAGGATTAACAACAAAATATAAATAAAAACAAATTATTCAGAAATTATAAGCACTGAAGATAACTTGAGTAATTACAAAATTTAAATGAACAAATTACATAATCTTAGGAGTAGAGAAAGGCTACGAAATTTCAACAATCTAAAAATGACATAAACAAACTTGAAAAACAATAATATCCTCAGCCGCACAAAATAAACTTGTAAACAAAACACTATTTAGAAATGAAAATGGTGAAGTTATAAATGACCCGCAAAGAATTTCAGACTACTTCAATAAGTTTTTCATCAAGGTCGGACCTAAGCTAGAATCAAAAATTTAATAAATGTATAAAAAATATCATGACCTGTCAAATCCAATGTAAAACAAAATGTATATATCGCCTATACTAAAAAAAGAATTTAAAAAAATCATTGGTAATTTCGATCCCAACAAATGTCCGGGTCAGTACGCCACCCTGCACTGGTGAATTAAAAACAACAAAATGATCTAATGAAATGTGATAATGGGGCCTTGGGAGAAAACAGCTTGGGAACCCCTGCTATTTCTTTTATTTATTTTTATTTATTACACTTTATCGCTGATGAAAATGTAACAAACAATATATTAGCAGAATTAAAAAAAACACATTAAAATGCAAAATTGCACTGGGGAAACATAAAAAATAGAATGCAAAATTGCACAATTAGTGGTTTCAGCTTGTACATTTTAACCACAAAAAAATAAATTGATTATTTTTACAAATAAAATAATGATCTTTTGGGTGACTTTAAATGATGACATAACATAACTTATTATAACAACATCGGAAACCCTTAAAATTAGTATCATTTGTGCTTTTAGCCTTTGAAATGATACTTCCGGCGGCGGCCATCTTTGATTTGGTTTTAAAGGATAGAGTTAACATTATTTCATTAAGATAACATTAGAATCTGAATCTCCAACACAAAAAAAACCTAAAAGATGTATCATTCATGATTCTAGCCTTTTTACTTTTAAAATGATAATTCCGGCGGCGGCCTTCTTGGATTTCTTCAATATGGCGGCTTTAAAGAATAAAGCGGACATTATATTATTAAATAATTTTAGAATCTGAACTCCAACCTACAAAAAAACTAAAAATTCATGATTTTTTCATTAAAATGATAATTGCTACGGCGGCCATATTCGATTATGGCAGCTCCAAAAGGCGCCTTTTACAAAATATCGTCGGGTGTATCTACTGTTGAAATAATCAACATTGCCTGGGTAGAAGGGGAAATTCCAGAAGACTGGAGCAAGGGATTGATAACTCCAGCATACAAGAATGGTGAGAAACTAGATCCCGCCAACTATAGAGCAATTACTTTACTGTCCATCCCAGGGAAAGTATTCTGTAGAATGAACCTGAACCGGATCCAGGACACCATAGATACCTTGGAGAGGAACAAAGTGGTTTGAGAGCTCAAGAGGTACTACTGATGCGGTATTTATTGTTCGCCAAGTACTAGAGAAGGCAAAGAAAGACGCATCCTTTACACTGGAACTTTGTAGATTTAAAGCCGCTTTGATACCATTTGGAGAAGAGGCACTCTGGAAATGTTTAAGATCAATTGGAGTAGACACAACGACTGGAGAACTTAATGAAAAGATGTATAGCAAACCATATTGCTCAAGTTAGTGGGAATAGGAAAAGCTCACTGGGGTTCGAAGTCTTAGTGTGTGAGACAGGGAGGCCTTCTATCTCCATGCCTCTCAATCTTATTAGAATTTGTAATGAAGAGTTTAAAAACAAGGCTCCGGAATACAAAAGGGCGAGAAGAGATGAAAATTACAACAACATTCGTTATGCCGATTACACCCTGCTGGAAATGGTCTTATGAAAAGTTACGGCTATCCACAGAAGAACTGGAAAAAGCCTGCGCCCAAATGGGGGAATGACAGATCAAAACCCATATAAATGCAAGAAGATCACTGTCGATGACCAAAAGAGACATCACCCTTAACCAGACCACTATGACAAAGTAAATGATTTTGTCTTTCTTGGAGTAAGTGCCTTCGGTTAAGGAGAACATCAAGAGGCGTACAAGACTGGCAGCATGGCATTCGGTAGAATCAGGAATACCATCTGGAGCAAATCAGTGAATCACAGATCGCTCAACAGTCAGAATATTACCAGTCTCTTATAGTCCCCATTGCCACCTATGGAGCAGAGTCCTGGGTATTGCGCAAGCAGGACTGCAAAAGCTAGAGACGCTTCGCGATGAGATTGTCTAAGGTCCATCCTAGGAGTGAACCTTTCTGGACCAAAATTAGAAAAAATGATTGATAATTAGACAGCGTCTGAATCATCACAGAACCATTACGGATGCATGTTACCAGGAGACGGCTGAAGTGGTTTGGACAGGATGCCGGAACACAGAATACCATACCAACGCATACGCAAGACTTCAACAAGCGTAGGAAGGCAGGTCGCACACCAGCAAGATGGAAGGACAAGATCCCCAAGGGACACAGGCTTGGACCTCCAACATGCCAAATCTATTGCAAAGGGCAAACCAGAATGGAGGAGATTATCGTTGAGAAGAGTAAAGGGACACCCGTCCTTTGCAGTAAAGTCAAGTCAAAGTATTACATTATGTATCTAGTAGTGACGGAAGAGTTTAAATTAAAATACGAAGTTTTGTTTGAAATCGCGAACTTAAGAGTCGTTAAACATCTCTATATACGAGTTCAAACGATCAATTTATTTTAGCTAATATGTCATGAATTCTTACTGATTAAAATGGATGTATACTCCAAATGTTACTCATCTATCCGTCCCACTGATCATTATGGAATACAACAACCAGCGTTTTCCGAACATCGTCTCCAAACCAACATGCGTCATCGCGAATCTTCTTAATTACTTTATTAATAAGGAAGTGGATGTTGAGTGGAAGTACTTGCAAGCTCGACACTTGCAAATAAGTTCGATATTGAGACTTTAATATTTAGTAGCATTTCCCTCCTTAATTTCGTTTAAAAATGATCAAAAAAAATCAACATCCGTCACTATGTAATACTCCCTACCCCCGGGATATGGGCCGATTTCAGTGTTCATGAACGACTTACTTAGATAATCTGGCTATCACGTTTACTTATTTTTTTCATAGAGCGCCCAAACACGTTGTGCTCCTCGTATCTCAACGTGTATTTTAGTTTTCACCCACTGCATGCCCCCCCCCCCATTACAATGCCAACCTTCCGAAAGCTACTGGAGGTTGAAACACGATGCGTTGAATCTACTATAGGAATTAAAATCCCAGTTGACATGTGTTAGATCACATTCCGTTCCTTTTAAAAGACTTAAAATACTCAATATCTTATGATTATTAATAGAACCACGGTATATCGGTTGTAAAAAACATCAAGGGCCGATGTCATATAATACAGCGTCCGAGTATACAGCGTGACCGAGTATCCTACCACCCATCTGTCTATTGTGTTCTCCATTGAGTGCTGTATGCATCATTTGTTTCATCACTGTTCCCAAATGGCCTCGTCTACAAGGTCACGGTTTATTCCGTACATGTTGCTATGGTAGCTAGCACACTCTCTCATGGGGGACACTCAGTTTCTTTACACCGGCTCCCTTATATATTCAACCAGTATTTTGCTAAACGCCATACCATTCACCTCCATATGTATACAAGAAATATAAATAATTATCAATTAAAAGAAAAGGCATTTTCATCAAAGAGCCTTCGTTCCCCACGCCCTTTCTTATAACTCGTCTGGCATGTCCACCTGTCGCAGTCCGCGATGCAAGACAGAGCATCAGCCCAGAAGGGTTTGATCAAAATAAAAAATATCGAAAATATCCAAAACATTATTTAATGATGCTGATTCAAAATATACATTTTTATTTTGCATAGTTCTGGTTCCCTTTCATAGGGAGGGGTATAGTGTTCCCATCCCTATAGAGTCCTACAGGGAATTTTCTACCCTTTCCATTATAACAGCGGGTCTCCGGCAGACATTCATATTTGCAAAAATTATATTTTTCTAAATTTTCCCGTATTCAGCTATTGGTATTTCGTTCTTTTGATCAAAACCTTCTAGGCTGACGTCTAATTCTATTAACCATGTTTCCGTCACAGCTATTCTTTCCACTGCTGGTAACCAGATCATCTTAGACCCATCGCTGAACAATGCATCATTGCAACTTTAAATACCATCAAACCCTCTTGCATGCTTTCAACAGTTGATCGCATAAGAACAAGATAACCACAAGGATTATGTTAAGGAGAATGCACGAGAAGTGTTGATTCGTGCTTCCGAATCCCCGAGCGTAGCGAGGGGATTTGGATAGCACGAAACAATAACTTCGAGTGCTTTCTCGGACTTAAACCATTGCATTTTAATAACAATTGTTTACAGCAATTACGCGCATATGATTTGTATACCTGTGGATTCAGTTGCATGTTTTATAACGTGTTTATACGCAATTGAATTGTTACACACCTGCTAATTGTATACAAAATTCTTACACACTTCTTATTTGTATACCTGTAGATTCGTATATACATTGATCGATTAGTCAATACTGTAAAATCATAGCAATGGTTTAACCCTCGTCTTACCAAGGGGGGGGGGGGTTACCACCCCCACCCCCACCCCCGCTAAAATGCTTAAAAACTTTCGAAAAAAGCTTCTAGGTAATCGTTCTCTCATCCTTTCCAGTCATCTTAGCGAAAAAAATGTGAAGGTAGCACCTTCAACGGGGTTAGGGTATGCCGTCAAAGTCGAAGGGTAGGGCGGGTGGTTGCCACCCAAGAATATTTTATGGTGCATTTTTGAATATATTATGCACAGTATGGCTCTAAAACTCTATGTTTATGTAAAACTAGCCAAATGCCATCATTTAGAGCTGAAAACCGCATGAAAATCCGATATTCCTGCGATTTTTAGCGCAAAATTGGATTTACGCCTATTTTCGGTGGAAAATGCCAATTTTGCCGACTCGCGGACTTGATGACGTCATTGTGACGCCATACTAGGTATGTTGGTACTTATTTTGGTATCAATGGAAAGAGGAGGACCATAACTATCCATTGGTATCAAAATCGTTAGCATCGGGTGCTTTATAACAAATTCTCGAGGGGGCGGTAACCCCCCCCCCCCCCCCTTGGTAAACAGTGTTACAAAAAAGGCTTGGTAAGACGAGGGTTAATAGTCTATAATATCACCAGTAGCTGTGTACGATCACCTGTGTCAAATCAATGAGCCAACCATTGGATCTTAACAAACTTTCAGAGCACCAAAATGCGCCCTTAGCAGCACTTTATATTTAATTTTCAAAAATCAAACATTTAACCAATCAGTAAACATATACATAGTTATAAATAATTCAGCTTATCAAACAATGCAAGTGAAGGAAATAAAAATTCAAGTGACAAAAATATAAAAAAGGAAACACGTGCACTGATGAAATATGGATCTGTTTACTGCAATATTTTCTTTCTCGGAATCATGCCGTAGTTTGACGTGTGTTTAACACTTAAAGTGACAGGAGGAGATTTTTTTAGGATACGAATTTCTCTCAAATTTCACTAGACCTACCGAGAACGTTTCGAAGGTTTATTGGACCAACAGGTGCAAAAGAAAACCGCAAACCTTGTTTTGAACTTGCCTGCTATCGTAATCGTTCCCCATAGAAAACCAAGCTTTGACTTTCTGTCGTGCACGACAGAAACTACTAAATCATCATCTTATTACATAAAGACGGTGTATTCGGCTTATTCACTTCAGGTATGATGTAATACATTGATAAGCATTCCAAATATGTAAAAAACCGGGGTTCGAGAAAAATTGGGGGCGCTTTTTCCTGGAAATCTCCTCATGTCTCTTTAAGTGCTCAAGCTAAAAATCTTCTTAAGGACCTAACTCAGATAAACACTTTCCCGGTCCCACGGGAGTTTGGTCACGATCGTATAAGCATAACCACATACCGATAATAAATATTAAAATCCGAACTTTGACCTATGGCCAATTGTCACTCTCCTCAAGAACTCCGATATGATTTTGAACAAAAATGATTATATCTACTCTAGACTAATTATTAAAATAATTATAGCACAATATAGCCACATTTATACCATTCCTAATATTTTTTTTAATTCACCTTGGTCTTTCCCATAGACTTTCACAGTTAAGAGCACAGTCATGACAAAATTAAAATCGATGCTATCAGCATATGAAGGGTTATTTGATTTAAGTATTATTATACTCGATTCATCTGATATGTGACCCCGTACCATTCTTGCGGAGGTGAAAAATTCAATGAGGCGCATGGACTTCTGTTAATCATGTTATTGTGAGCAATGTTAATGCCTGAAATACCCTATTATAGTGCGTTTCCATACATGAATGAAATTGTATTTAGTGGCAGGTGAGTGAGTTAAATGACCGTAGTGTGCTCCAAGATAATCCGATGTGGCACGTGCATTTGATTTTTTTCATTTTCCCGGTAGAGCCCCTCTCCGACTGATTGGAATAGGTCCAAAACTCCAGGGGGACGAACGTATCACGCGAATCGACTATAATTATTAATTAATTGCCTCTATATTTAAAGTGACAGGAGTAGATTCTTTTGAGGATACAAATCTCTCTCAAATTGCACTTGATCGGTTATAGACCACCTACGTATACCGAGAACGTTTCGAAGGTTTATTGGACAAACAAGCACGAAAGAAAACCGCAAACCTTGTTTTGAACTGGCCTGCTATCCTAATCGTCCCCATAGGAAACCATGCTTTGAATTTCTGTCGTGCACGACAGAAATCATCATCTTATTACATAAAGACGGCGTAATCGACTTATTCACTTCAGGTATGATGTAATACATTGATAAGCATTCCAAATATGCAAAAAACATGGGTTCGAAAAAAATTGAGGGCGCTTCTCTCTGGAAATGTCCTCATGTTAGTCCAGGCTACAGATCATGTGACCTTGTTATACCGACATATATAGTAGTTTTCAACAGTTTCTAGACCAGTTTTCCCTTCTGAATCTGAATCCAATGGATGCCAGACGAAAAACCGTTTTTCGAAGAATTTTCGAAGAAACGCAAAACAAATCAAATTGGTCGCCAAAGCACTAAAAACGCATATGTTAATTACTCAAAAGTTGTAATATTTGCCCATTGTGACCAATTAAAATATGATTCATTAACCATGTAATTAAGAGATTCAATATGGCCGCCAATACAACAAAGCATCTGATATTTATCTATTTTCAACCATAGAATGGTAACTTGGTATATATACCAATGCTTTAGCAATAAATATATTAATAGAAGTTTGAAAACCCACTCAAACCCACAAGTTTGAAAACCCACTTTTTGTTACCTTTTTAGTAAATAGCTAATAAATTACGCAATTTTTCCCAAAAATGCTAAAAAACGTGATTTTTGGCATGTTGAAGAGTTACGGGACGATTCAACTTATTTTGGTGCCCCCTGACTCAGAGTTAGTTAAGGCTCATTGTACATAACAAAGTACACATAAAGTCAGGTAAAGTCAGGAAATAGCAATATTTTAATGGTTGGCATGGTAACCAGTAACCACTAGAGCTGTGAATGACTAAAGTAGAAAAATAGTTATAGGACAAAAGTTATTTCCACCATATCATGTACTGCACATGGTGTGACATAGAGTAAACATATCTTAATCGAGTACAGGTCATCAGAGCAATTATCTCACCCCGCTAAACAGTAGGAACGCCAACGACGCATATAGCCGTTAAAGGTCAATTTTTAAGGGTTCGAACTTTGGTGAGCGGCATGAGCACTCGTGGGTACGAGGAACGATATTGTTTAGCGCGGTTTTCATTAGCAATTTTAATTGATTAAGTATTAACACAGAAGAGGACCAATTATTCCCACAGACTCCTGAATAAGTCTTAGATATGTATATTTTATTTATAAATATACAATTTTTCAATCGGCTTTCTCCACAGTCGATATAAGGCAAATTTAGAGATGATCATGCTGTCAACTTCCAGCAGAATTTTGCAATGTTTACATTTTTCAAGTACCTGCGAATGTGCATCTTATCAAAATGAATGACTCATTTTTAGCATGATGAGATAAAATTATTGGTATATTTCATCTTCTGATAGGATTTATCGATGGCAATGACTGTAGTTGTTAGAAAATGCAGTTTGAAAACACGTTGTCAAAAATGATATTTGACAGATAGATCAAATCTATACAAATAGAGTTGATCTATCGCTTTTCACACATGCCACCTCGCTAGCTCAGTTAGCAAGCGCGCTATTCAAGTATTGCGGCGATTACGAGTTCGATTCCAGCCAAGGGCATTATTTTTTTTTAACACCAAAAAACATTATTTAAAAAAAAGGTAAAAATTAAAATAAATATTGATGTTATACTGTTATTACTATCAATATATTATTTTTCCTAATCTCATTTGGGTGGGGTCTTAAGGAGTAGGCGAATTTTCATTTCGTAGATGCGAAATTCCTCATGGTCCATAGTCTTTTTTGTTGTTCGTGACTCTGACTTTCGCCCATTTTGGTACGTATTTCGGCGTGTTAGCTTTAATTTTCTGGCACGGAATTTTTTGTTTTTTTTTTTTTTTTTTTTTTTTTTTTAATTAATTAATGTTTGTAATTTGGTAATTACATAAATTGAACCGAAAATTGCAATACATTTCGATTTTTAAATTTTTTCTTCGAGGACTCGCACTCGCAAATCTGAGCGCTTGGATTTAAAATTTGTGACGTCATATCGGGGGTCCCGTCCTGTAAAATTACCGGAATATGCCACTGGCGTTCCTACTGTAAGTAGAAGAGACAGAAACACCAGAGTGGGCATTGAGGCATGTTCAGCCATCTGAGAAGGTCATTTAATGCATATTGTTAAATTGACAACAACAGGAATGGGTGAAGACCTCTATCCAAGTCCGTAAACCCTGGTTGCGCACAAATAATGGAATCCAAACAAAACGGCACACTGGCCTAATTCGTGTGAAGACCTCTAAATACGGTTAAATACCAATTTATATCTGTGGAAGCATTATGATAAGTCGCAATAAGTTTGCGTGGGTACTGGACCTTACTTCCGATGAAAGTCAGTGAAGACAAATTCAAACATTAACATCTATTTAGCCAATCATTAATTACAGCCAAAGATATCCCCGAAGACTTTCCGTGGGATTACATAACATACGACAACCGAGGAAGTTCAGTATTGATACATATAGGCTTGTAACATCCTTTATATGTTTTTTTATGAGCAATGAATAAATCGTTAACTAGAAAGATGCAATATACTTCTCCTGAGAGAACTAACTCTTGATATCAGATAAACATTTTTAATATCATTTATCATGCCTTTGAAAATGATTTAAATCAACAATTATTATAGTATTACTTTGTTATGCTATAGATATACACAGTGATATAACCCGAGGGAACTCAGTAGTTTTGGCACAGAAGCAATGTATTATCGCCCGAGGGAACGCCGTAATATAAGTTTGGAATTGTATGAATTATATCCAGAAATGATCCCATGCTTGAAATCATTTAAAAAATATTTAATCCAAAGCAGAATACAACAAAAGTGACATAACCCGAGGAGACTCAGTATTTTTGAAACAACAAATATATAGCTCGTGGAAGCACCGTAGTAATTAATATTTTTAGAAATTTTAGAAATATGGAGAATTAAACAAAAATATGACCCCAAATCTAGAAATTAAAAATGAATAGGGAAACACCTCACCAAGAATAAGAAATTTGTTAATTGACCACATAAAAACTCAAATTTTTTCTGTACCTATTAAAATGGTTGTACATGCCATGAGAACATTATTAAACCCCAAAAAGATACATAACAAGTGGTATGGAAAATAAACCGAAATAATTACTCTAAAAACTGACTACATGAAATAAAATGAATGGGTGAGGAGTGAGGGGGTTTAAAAAGAAAGGTGTAGAGAGCACGAAGAATTTATGACCTTCACAGACGGCCGTCACACCAAATGACAGGACCGAATAGAACAGACAGAAGCATCCCCTCAAGCGGCTATCTGATTGGCTGATGGCCCACATAGCAACATGCTAACACAAGACGTACAGAGCACCTTTGGATGGCAACCCTGTCGATCTCGAAGAGGCTAGCATTAATGGGAGATTAACCTGTTTAAACTCACTTTCGTGATTCATAAACGAATTACTGTTGCCATGGAAACACGCCAAAGAATGCATGAAAACTGTATGAAGTTGATGGCGGGATCGGATGAGCGAAGGTAATGGGAGTAAAAGACGAGGTTGTAAAAAGGCATGTAACTAAAATGGTTCGTGATAGCTGGCGTGTGATTGCACGGAATGGCGCAAACTTATTTTGGTGTTTGTTTTACATAATCACAGTACACCTACAGTCAAGAATAAGCAATATTTTCATGTTGCCATGGTAACCAGTGACCACTAGACCTGTTAGTAGAAATAATTTGTCACATAATAACTAATAGTTTTTGACACCAGTATGGTTGACATTTAGTAAACATTTGAATATGAGCACCGGCCACCAAAAAAAATATTACCATAGCAAACACTCAATATAAATTTGATATAAATTTGGCTTTCCACACTTAAGAGGCGTCCATAGACCGCCAAGAAACCACTTTCGTGAAGGAAATGTTGCAATGAAATTTATATCACATGTGAGAAGGGTCATAAGCAAATGCTAATCATCAAATAAAAAGGAATTTTAGCATCTGGGTTGAATTGACGTAAATTGTTGTTAAAACGACTTGCAAACACCCAAAAAGCTAATGACCCTTGCATTATCCCTATATTACTTAATATTTAACCCAAACTTGTTATTTTGGCAACCTGTATTAAATATATAGGCCACAGTTAACTTCCCCCTAACAGCTTCCCAATGAACACAAATTCATGGCTGGCAGAGCTCGAACGTCGCATATACATATAATAACGCGTTCGTGCCCACACGGTCGGACTCTAACTCCGGTTCGTATTAGCGTCGGACTTAAAGTGGCCTTGTGGACGCACACTGGTCGGATCTAAATTCTGACGGTTTTAGTGTCGGACTAATTGGTAGTGTGACTCGCATCTAACGGTATTAGCGCTTAAGTCCGATAAGCTTAGTACCGCCTTTACTTATTACCTCTGTACTAGCTCAGCGTAAGTGGTGCATGGGAACTGGCATCGGAGTTAAACTTTCACCCCAAGAAGGTTAGAATAATGAGTAAAATGGAAAGAAACATGTGACAACATCTTACTTATCGTAATCTGTTTTATTCATGCATCAGAACCTGAAACATACCGTTAAAAACTCTCACAATGACCATTTAAATGGTAATTGAATGGCAAAATCAATTCATTTTGGTGAAAATGATACTTTCTGTGACAACCATACAAAATTAATGCAATGTACGTCCGTGATGAAAAAGTTCCATGATTTCATTTCAATTTTGGTGAGATACATTTAATTGATTTAAGTTTTAAACTTTCCTTCACACGTAGTCAGATCAATATAAAGTGAGATAGCTCATCGGTTTTGTTAATTCTGACCTGCTCAGCATAAAACCACTTTGTCCCTCTTTTTTTCATCAAGTAGGTATAATTTTCATCAAAATGCTACAACGTGTGACAGAACTATTTCTGTAGAAATAGATTGTTCTATATTTTTGGATTTCCTTAGATAATGTTCAAGCTAAAATATTAAACAAAACCTTAGAAAGTTTTGAAGTAACAAAAACTAAGACCCAATTAATTATATGAAAAAAGTCCCTCTGTGATGTTGTTTTTAAAACACCTTATTACAAAATGGCCTGATCCAAAGATGTACTTTTTAAACCTGTGGTCCAGTTAGATATTAGGGATAATCCTTAAAGTGAATTCAATGCAACACAAAATCTAAAATTCAATCTTCACCTTGATGCTAACACGAAACCGCTCAGGCTTAACCTTGCTCGACGAGACGAGTAAGAAGACGCCTGTTTTGGTTGTACATTCGAAATATGCAGAATCCGAGCTGGCTTCCATCAGGGGCGTAAACGCGTAACTATAAACCTCTAGTCAAGTGTGGGCAGGACCTGTAGATTTCTCCCTTGCACTGAGGTCAAAGATTAATTTTTCCCTCCATTCCCCCCCCGGGCTCATTGTGTATCCAGGATCTTTTGAAAACATAATGTAAGATTTGGTAAACGTTTAATTGTCTCGCTTCGCTCGCTTGCCGGCCTGAAACTTATTTCTTGATCGCAAATGAGACCCTTCAGCCTTGCATGCGTAATCCTAACATCAAAACACCGGCCTATGGCTCTTCTCTTTACTCTTTCCCCCCCTTTTCCTTGCCCCTTTTCCTTATCCCTTGCCTATCAACATTTCTCCCCATTTTTTCCAAGCGGCCTGAGTCGCCCACTTCGCCCACCCGACAACGCCACTGCTTTCCGTGCTTTGCTTACTTCGTATAGACGAAAATGCCACCGTTTAGTTTTTCCGAAAGAACGCGTCACACGTACTTACTAGTACGTTCAATAACTTTATGACCGGACTAAAACCTGCCTGTCTCTTCTTCGGCATTAAATCGGCGGACTTAAGCCTAGTTAGGTCCGATAGAGTTAAACCTTAGGTCGTTTCACACTGCAAATTGTATATCCGACACTAAACCCGATCAATTTAGGTCCGGTAATAAGTGTCCATGTCCGACCGCATATAGACGATTACATGGTTAACAATAGGCGTGAGGGGGATTAGCGGCTTTGTTTTTTTAATTCCATGGGCATTAGTTATACCGGTAACTACAAGTGTGGACGCAGCTATAGTAGAGTTCAAAATTTAAGTCCAATTCCGGAAGTTTATAAGCCTTCCATTAAGGCGCTGAATACTATAGCGCCTTGCATACGATGTGGTCTATAGTTCCTCGCTTCACCCTCGACACGTGCCTCCTTGGTCCTGTCGAAGAGACAAAAATTTGAGGCATCTTTTTCCACGCTACAAAGTTTGTGGAAGAAAGTTTTGAAGGTGTTTTTTTGTACCTTCAAGGATGCTGAGCAAGATTTTTTGGTCCACCACCATATCCCTGCGCTATCTCCACGGTGAGGTCCCACAGTATATAGCCTATTTTCTCCATCCTGATGACCCAGCAACAAGCTCCTTCCATTAGGAACAATCCATTGCGTTTTAGGGGAATTTTTTCTACCAGTATAATGGCCATTCCTATTTGAATTGCTTTGAATGGAAAGGCAATGCTTCTCTTAAGTTGGGATTTATAAACAAGAGTTCTCATGAGTGTGATAGTTAAGGCTTGCAACACTGAGATAATGGAATGAAATTTAGTACATTTGTTAGTTTACTATAGAGGGTCCTCATACGTGAGATGGGATTTATGAACCGGGGTCCTCATGAGTGAGATAGGTTAGGGCTTAAAATGTAATACAAAATGTTAGAATGAGATTAAGGACATTTGGGAGTTACCCTTGAGGGTCACAATAAGTGAGATGGGATTAGGAACTCTGGTCCTCATGAGTGAGATTAGGATTAAGCCGGTTCGCATGAGTGAGACTAGGATTAAGGCTTGAAATGTTTTTATAAAAAGGTTTTAGAATGAAATTAAGGACATTTGGTGGTTTACTCTAGAGAATCCCCATAAGTGAGATGTGGGGATATAGGAACCAGGTCCTCGTGAGTGATATAGGATTAAAGCTTAAAATGCTAATACAAAAGGGTTTAGAATTAGAATGAGATAGGACATTTGGTGAGTTTACGATAGAGGGTCCCCATAAGTGCGATGGGATATAGGAACCAGGTTATCATGAGTGAGTTAGGATTAAGGATTGAAAACGCAGAGAGATACTTGTATGGAGGAAATTTAGGACATTTGGAGGTTTCTCTTGAGGGTCCTCATGAGTGGATATGATTAAGGCTTGAAATAATATTATAAAATGTAATAGAAATTAAAGGACATGTTGGTGAGTTTACCCTAGAGCGTCCCCATAAGTGAGATGGGAATAGGAACCCGGGTCCTCAGGAGTGAGGTAGGATTAAGCCTGGTCCTCAAGAGTGAGATAGGATCAAGGCTTTGAATGTATTATTAAAATTGTTGAGAGGAAATTAAGGAATTTGGTGAGTTTACCATAGAGGGTCACCATAAGTGAGATGGGAATAGGAAACCAGGGGTCCTCATGAGTGAGATAGGATTAAGGCTGAAATGCTAATACAACCTTGTAGAAGAGATTAAGGACATTTGGTGAGTTTACCCTCGAGGGTCCCCTAAGTGAGATGGGATTATAGGAACCAGGGTCCTCATGAGTGAGATAGGATTAAGGCTTGTGAAAGCTAATAAATACAAAATTGTAGAATAGAAAGGTCATTTGGTGGGGGAAGGGGGGGGGGGGGGGGGGGGGGAAAAGGTACTCTAGAGGGAACCATAAGTAGATGGGATTTAGGAACCCTGGTCCTCATGGTGAGATAGGATTAAGCCTGTTCCTCATGAGTGAGATAGGATTAAGGCTTACAGTTATTATAACATTGTAGAATGAAATTAAGGACAGATGGTGAGTTTACCCTAGAGGGTCCCCATAAGTGAGAGGGGATGGAACCAGGGTCCTCATGAGGAGATAGGATTAAGGGCTTAAAATGCTAGGGGGGAGACAAATTGGTAGAATGAGAATTGAGGACATTGTTAGTTTTACCCTTGAGGCCCCCATAAGTGAGATGGGAATTAGGAACTCTGGTCCTCATGAGTGAGTGAGATAGGATTAAGCCTGGTCCCCATGAGTGAGATGTATAGGATTAAGGCTTGAACTGTTTTTAGAAATTGATAATGAAAGTAGACATTTGGTGAGTTTAACCCTAAGGTTCCCCATAAGTGGAAGATGGGAATAGGAACAGGGTCCTCACTGAGTGAGATAGGATTAAAGCTTAAAGGCTAATACAAAATTGTAGAATGAATTCAGGACATTTGGTGAGTTTTTACCCCTCTAGGTCCCCATAAGTGAGAGGGGGATATAGGAACCAGGGTCATCATGAGTGAGTTAGAATTAAGGCTTGGAACGCAGAGTATCTTGGATGAAATTTGGACATTTGGGGCAGTTTTCCTCTTGAGGTCCTCATGGAGTGCGATATGATTACGGCTTGACACTAATTTCTAAAATTGTAGATATCAATTAAGGACATTTGGTGAGTTTTTCCCTAGAGCGTCCCCATAAGTGAGATGGGATATAGAACCAGGGGCATCATGAGTGAGATAGAGTAAGCCCTGGGTCTCATGAGTGAGATAGGATTAAGGCTTGAATGCTAATTATAAATGGAGTTAAATAAGGACATGTGGTGAGTTCCCTATGAGGGTCCCCATAAGTGAGATGTGATATAGGAACCAGGGTCCTCATATTGAGATAGGATTAAGACTTTAAATGCTAATACAAAATTGTAGAATGAGATTCAGGACATTTGGTGAGTTTTACCCGAGAGGGTCCCCATAATGAGATGGGATATAGGAACCAGTCCTCATGATTAGATAGGATTAAGGCTTGAAATGCTAATACAAAATTGTAGAATGAGATTAAGGTCATTTGGTGAGTTCTCTCGAGGGTAACATAAGTGAGATGGGATTTAGGACCCTGGTCCTCATGAGTGAGATAGGATTACGCCCGTTCCTCATGAGTGAGATAGATTAAGGCTTTAAATGTTTATTATAAAAGTGTAGAATGAAATTAAGGACTTTGGGAGTTTACCACTAGAGGGGCCCCCATAAGTGAGATGGGATATATAGGAACCAGGGTCCTCATAATTGAGATAGGATAAGGCTTAAATGCTATACAACATTGTAGAATGAGATTAAGGACTTTGGGTGAGTTTAGAACCCTGAGGGTCCTCCATAAGTTGAGATGGATTTAGGAACTCGGGTCCTCATGAGTGAGAAGGGATTTAAGCCTGGTCCCACGATTGGATTAGGATTAAGGCCTTGAAGATGTTATTATAAAATTGTAGAATGAAATAGGACAGTTGTGAGTTTAACCCCGAGAGGGTCCCCATAAGTGAGATGGGATATAGGAACACTGGTCCTCATGAGTGAGATAGGATTAATGCTTAAAATGCTAAGACAAAATTGTAGAATGAGATTAATAGGACATTTTGTGATTTACCTAGAGGGTTTTTCCATAAGTGAGATGGATATAGGAACCAGGTCCTAATGAAGTGATTTAGGCTTAAAGGCTTGAAACGCAGAATATACTGATAGGATTAAATTCGGCATTTGGCAGGTTTCCTCTTGAGGGTCCCATAATGAGATGGGATTTAGGACCCTCTGGTTCTCATGCGTGAGATAGGAGTAAGCCTGGTCCTCATGATGAGAATAGGATTAAGGCTTGAAATAATATTATAAAATTGTAGAATGAAATTAAGGACATTTGGTGAGTTTACCCTAGAGCGGTCCCCATCAAGTGAGATGGGATATAGGAACCAGGGTCCTCATGGTGAGATGGAATTAAGGCTTGAAATGCTACTACAAAATTGTAGAAGGAAAACAAAGGACATTTTGGTGAGTTTTCCTCTAGAGGGTCCCCATAGTGAGATGGGATTTAGGAATCCTGGTCCTCATGAGTGAGTTAGGATTAAGCCTGGTCCTCATGAGTGGGAGAGGATTAAGGCTTGAATTCTATTATAATTGTAGAGTGCAATTAAAGGACATTGGTGAGTTTGACCTAGAGGGTCCCCATAGTGAAGATGGGATATAGGAACCAGGGTCCTCAATGGGGTGGATAGGAATTAGAAGCTTAAAATGCTAATAGCAAAATGGTCGACATGAGATTCCGGACATTTGGTGAGTACTCTAGAGGGTAACCATAAGTTAGATGGGATTTATGAACCCTGTCCTCATGAGTGTGAGATAGGTTTAAGCCTGGTCCTCATGAGTGAAATGGTATTCAGGCTTTAAATTTATTAAGAAAATTGTAAATGAAATTAGGACCTTGGTGATTTTACCCTAGAGGGGTCCCATAAAGGTGAGAGGATATAGGAACCAGGTCCTCATGAGTGCGTTAGGGACTTAAGGCTTGAAACACGAGATTAAATCTATAGAATAAAATGTAGGACATTTGTAGGTTTTATAATCAGAGGGTCCCCGTAATAGATGTGATATAGGACCCGGGTCCTCATGAGTTAGATAGGATTAATCCTTAAATGCTAATACAGAATTGTAGAATGAGATTAAGGCAATTTGGTGAGTTATCTAGAGGGTCCCCATAATTGAGATGGGATTTAGGAACCCTGGTCCCTCATGAGTGTGATAAGGATTAAGCCTGGTCCTCATGAGTGAGATAGGATTAGGGCTTGAAATGTTATTATAAAATTGTACGAATGAAATTAAGGACCTTTGGGTGAGGTTACCCTAGAGGGTCCCCATAAGTGGATTGGCTCTAGGAACCAGGGTCCTCATGAGTTAGATAGGATTAAGGCTTGAAATGCGAATACAAAGTGTATAATGAGATTAAGGACATTTGGTGAGTTTCCGCAGATGTCCCCATAAGTGAGATGGGATTTAGGAATCCGGGTCCCCATGAGTGAGATGTATAGGATTAAGGCTTGAAACATTAAGATATAATATCGAATGAAATTAGTCATTTGGTAGGTTTACTATAGAGGGGCCCCATCAGTGAGATGGTTTTAGGAACTCCGGGTCCTCTGAGTGGATAGGATAAGGCTTAACATGCAATCACAAAATGGTAGAATGGTTAAAAGACATTTGGTGGGTTTACACTAGAGGGTCCCCATAAGTGCGATGGGATATAGAACCAGTTGGGTGGGGGTCCTCATAGTGAGATAGGATTAAGGCTGAAATGCTACTACAAAATTTGTATCATGAAAATTAAGATCATTTGGTGAGTGTTACTCTAGAGGGTCCCCATAAAGTGAGATGGTATTGAGGAACCCTGGTGCTCATGATGCGATAGATTAAGGCTTTGAACGCGAAGATATACTTGTAGAATGAAATTTTAGCACTTTTATAAGGTTTTATCATATGGTTCCCCATAAGTGAGATGGGAATTTTAGGAACTCTGGTCCTCATGAGTGAGATTGGATTAAGCCTGGTCCTCATGAGTGAGCTATGATTAAGGGCTTGAAATTTTATTATAAATTGTAGAAATGAGATTACGGACATTTGGTGAGTTTTACCTAGAGGGAATCCCCATAAGTGAGATGGGATATCGGAACCAGGGTCCCCATGAGTGAGATGTATAGGCTTGAAATGCTAATACAAATTGTAGAATTAAATTAAGGACATTGGAGAGTTTCTTCTAGAGGGTCCCCATATGAGTGGGAATTTAGGAATCCGGGTCCTCATGAGTGAGATTAGGATTAAGGCTTGAAAACGCATAGATATACTTGTAGAATGAAATTTAGGGACATTTGGTTAGGTTTTTTATCTAGAGGGTCCCCATAAGTGAGAATGGTATAATAGGAACCCGGGTTCCTCATGAGTTAGAATAGGATTATACATCTTAAATGCTAATACAGAATGTAGAATGACTTAAGGAACATTTGGCGGTTTACCAGTGGTTCCCCATAAGTGAGATAGGATTTAGGAACCCATGTCCGCATGAGTGGAATAGGATTAAGGCTTGAAACGCAGAGGTATACTTGTAGAATCAAATTTAGGACATTTGGTAGGTTTTATCTAGAGGGTCCAGAAATGAAATGGGTATAATAGGACCACGGGAAATCAGAAGTGAGATAGGATTAAGGTTACAACTGCTAATACAGAATTGTAGAAATGAGATTAAGGACATTTGGTGAGTAACTCTAGTGTCCCATAAGTGAGAGGGGATTTAGGAGCCCTGGTCCTCATGAGTGCGATAGATTAAGGCGTGAACGCGAGAGATATACTTGAGAAAATGAATTTAGGACGTTTGTTGTTTACTATAGAGGGTCCACATAAGTGGAAATTGGGGTTAGGACCCGGTCCTCAGGAGTGAGATAGGAATTAAGGCTTAAAATACTAAACAAATTGTAGAATGAGATTAAGGACATTTGTTGAGTTTACCCTAGAGGGTCCCAATCAGTGAAATGGGATATAGAAACCAGTGTCCTCAATGAGTGAGATAGATTCATGCTTGAAATCTATACAAAATTGTAGAATGAGATTAAGACATTGGTGAGTTTTTATCTAGGGGTATCCCCATAAGTGAAAATGAGAATAGGAACCGGGGTCTCATGAGTGAGATAGGATTTAAGGCTTGCAATGGTATGTTAAATTGAAGAATGAGATTAAGGACATGGTGAGTTTACTCTAGGGATCCCCAAGTGAGATTGAGATATAGGAACCAGGGTCTCATGAATGAGATAGGATTAAGGCTTGAATGGTATTTAATAAAATTGTATAATAATTAAGGAGCATTTGGTGAGTTTACTCTAGAGAATCCCCATAAGTGAGATGGGATGTATGACCTGGTCCTCTATACAATTCTGTATTAGCATTCTAAGCCCGTAATTCTATCTCCCTCATGTTTCCCGGTCCTATATCCCATCTCAATTATGGGGTACCCTCTAGATACAACCTACCAAATGTCCTAAATTTGATCTACAAGTATCTCTCTGCATTTCAAGCCTTAATCATATTTCACGCAAATGAGGACCAGGTTCCTAAATCCCTCTCACTTATGGGGACCCCTAGAGTAAACTCACCAAATGCCTTAATTTCATTATACAATTCTGTATTAGCATTTCATGCCTTAATACTATCTCACTCATGATGACCCTGGTTCCTATATCCCATCTCACTTATGGGACCTTCTAGATAAAACCTACCAAATTCTAAATTTTCATTCTACAAGTTTATCTCTGCGTTTCAAGCCTTAATCCTGTCTTACTCATGAGGACCCGGATTCCTAATCCCATCTCCTTATGGGACCCTCTAGAGGAAACTCTCCAAATGTCCTTAATCTCATTCTACAATTTTGTATGGCTTTTCAAGCCTTAATCCTTCTCACTCATGAGGAACCCGGGTTCCTATAATCCCATCCCACTTCTGGGGACCCTCTAGGGTCAACTCACCAAATGTCCTTAATTTTCCTTCTACAATTTTATAATAGCATTCAAGCCTTAATCCTATTCTCACTCATTAGGACCAGGGTTCCTAAATCCCATCTCCTTATGGGGACCCTCTGAGGACTCACCACATGTTCTTAATTTCATTCTACAATTTTATAATACATTTCACCTTAATCCTATCTCACTCATGATGACCAGGCTTAATTCTAGCTCACTCATGAGGACCAGTGTTCCTAAATCCCATCTCACTTATGGGACCTCTAGAGGAAACCTGCGAAATGGTCGCTAAATTTCATTCTACAAGTAGTCTTCGTTTCAAGAACCTTAATCCTATCCACTCATGAGGACCCTGGTTCCTATCTCGCATCTCACGTAAGGGGCCCCTCTAGAGGAAACTCAACCAAATGTCCTTAATTTCATTCTACAATTTTGTAAGTAGCATTTCATCAAAGCTTTAATCCTCTCTCACTCATGAGACCCAGAGTTCCTATATCCCATCTCACTTAACGGGGACCACTCAAAATGTTGTTAAACTCACCAATGTCCTTAATCTCATTTAACATTTTGCATTGCATTTTCAGCCTTGATACTCCCTATCTCCCTCAAGAGGACCCGGGTTCCTATAGCCCATCTCACTTATGGGGATTCTCTAGAGTAAACTCACAATGCCTTAGTCATTCGACACTTTTTGTCTTAAGCCTTTCAAGCCTTAATCCGATCTCACTCATGAGGACCCTGGTTCCTATATCCCATCTTCACTTATGGGACCTTCTAGAGAACCTCACTCAACCAATGTCCTTAATTTAATTTCTACAATTTTATAATAGCATTCATCCTTCACATCCTATCTCACTCAAGGACCAGGGTTCTAAATCCCATCTCACTATGGGACCTTCTAGAGAAAACTCACCAAATGTTCTTAATCTCATCTAATCTAACAATTTTTGTAGTATCATTGCCAAGCCTAATCCTATCTCACTCGTGAGGACCCTGGTTCCTATATCCCATCTCACGTATCGGGACCCTCTAGGGTAATCACATGTCCTTACTCGCATTCTACAATTTTGTTATTATCATTTTAAGCCTTAATCCTATCTCTCATTAGGACCCTGGTGCCTATATCCCATCTCACTTATGGGGACCCTCTATTAGTAAACCTACCAATGTCCTTATTATCATTCTACATTTGTATATAGCATTTCAAGCCTTAGCATATCTCACTCATGAGGACCAGCTTTCCTATCTCCTCAATGAGACCAGGGGTTCCTACTCCCATCGTCACTTAGGACCCTCTAGAGGAAACCTCGACAATGTCCTAATTTCATTCTACAACTATATCTCTGCGTTTCAAGCCTAATCCTATCTCACTCATGAGGAGCCCCTGGTTCCTATATCCCTCTCACTTATGGGGACCCTCTAGAGAAACTCACCAAATGTCCTGAATTTCGTTGTCATAATTTTTGTAGTAGCATTTCAAGCTTAATCCTATCTCACTCATGAGGACCCTGGTTCCTATATCACATCTCGCTTATGGGGACCCTCTATGGTAAACTTCACCAAAATTGTCCTCAATCTTCATTCTACAATTTTGTATTTAAGCATTTTAAGAGAGCCTTATCCTATCTCCACTCATTAGGAACCCTGATTCCCATATCCCCTTCTCAATTATTGGGACCCTCAGGGTAAACGCACCAAATGTCCTTAATTTCACTCTACATTTTTTTATGATCGCAGCAAGCTTAATCCTATCTTCACTCATGAGGACCATGCTTTATCCTATCTCACTCATGAGGACGCAGGTTTATTTCCTCCTTAAATCCCTCTCACACTTGGGCCCCTCTAGAGGAAACTCACCATATGTTCTTAATTTCATTCTACAATTTTGCATTAGCTTTCACGCTTAATCCTATCTCACTCATGAGGAACCCGGGTTCTATAGCCAATCTCACTTATGGGACCCTCTAGAGGAAACTCACCAAATGTCCTTAATTTCATTCTACAATTGATAATAGCAATTCACCTAATCCTATCTCCTCAGAGGACCAGGGTTCCTAATCCCAGCTCACTTATGGGACCCCTAGAGGAACCCTGCTAAATGTCCTAAAGGTCATTCTACAATTATATTTCTGCGTTTCAAGCCTTAGTCCTATCTCGCTCATGAGAACGGATTCCTAAATCCCATCTCCCTTATGGGGACCCTCTAGAGGAACCTCGCCAAATGTCCTTAATTCTCATTCTACGAATTTTGTATTCGCATTTCAAGCCTTAATCCTATCTCCTCATGAGGACCATGCTTAATCCTATCTCACTAATTAGGACATGGTTCGAAATCCTTCTCATATGGGAACCCCTCTAGAGGAAACCTGCTAAATGTCCTAAACCTAAATTTCATTCTACAATATATGATCTGCGTTTCAAGCCTTAATCTTTTCTCACTCATGAGGACACTGTTTACTAAATCCCGTCTCACTTATGGGGACCCTCTAGAGGACCACTCACCAATTTCCTTAAATTTCATTCTACAATTTTGCATAGCTTTCCAAGCCTTAATCCTATGTCACACATGAGGACCCTGGTTCCTATATCCCATCTCGCATATGGGGACCCTCTAGGGTAAAACTCACCCAATTCCTATTCATTCTAACATTTTTATAATAGCATGTCACCGCCTTACTCCTATCTTACTCATGGACCAGGGTTCCTCAATCCCATCTCACTTAGTGGGACCCTCAGATGGAAACCTACTCAATGTCCTAAATTTCATTCTACAGTAATATGTCTCTGGCTTTCAAGCCTTAATCCTAATCTCACTCATGAGGACACAGGTTCCTATATCCATCTCACTTAAGGGTACCTCTAGAGGAACTCGCCCAAATGTCATTAATCTCAATCTACAATTTTGCATTAAGCATTTCAAGCCTTAATCCTAGTCTCACCCTGAGGACCCTGCCTTCCTATATCCATCTCACTTAGGGGGGACCCTCTAGAGGAAACTCAACCAAATGTCCTTAACTCATTCACAATTTTTTGGGGGAGTAGCAAGCATTTCAAGCTTATCCTAGCTCACGTCATGAGACCCTGGTTCGTATATCCCATCTCACTTAGGGGGACCCTCTATAGGGGTAAAACTCACCAATTTCCTTAATCCATTTTACAATTTTTGCATTAGCATTTCCTCACGCCTTAATTCTCTCTCACTCATGAGGACCCCTGTTCCTATATCCATCTCACTTATGGGGACCCTCCTAGAGGGAAAACTCACCAAGGTCCCTTAATTTCATTCTACAATGTTGTAATAGGCATTTCACTCCTTAATCCTATCTCACTCCGTGAGGACACTGGTTTTCCTATATCCCATCTCCCGTATGGGGACCCCTAGGGTAAAACTCACCAAATTGTCCCTTATTTATTCTACACTTGGTATATAGCAATTTTCAAGCCTATCCTATCTCACTCATGAGGACCAGGGTTCCTGAATCCCATTTCACTTATGAGGACCCTCTGTAGTAAACCCACCAAATGTCTTAATTTCATTCTACAATTTTGTATTAAGCAGTTCAACCTTAATCCTATCTCACTCAATGAGGGAACCCCTGGTTCCTAATTCCCTCTCACCTATGAGGACGCTATTGTAAACTAGTATTTTCTATTATCCCCTCTCTGAGTGGGTTCTCTCCCTATCCAAAAAGTGAATTATCCAATGAAACTTCTGTTTGCTAAGGTGACGAAATGGGATTGACGGCCTCAGGAGTGAAGGAGAAGGCGGTCCTCACGATGAGAAAAATGATATAGCCCCATGTCAGATTTTTGGGTCCAACCTCAGGGAATGTGGGGAAATTCTTGCTTATAGGGCGAGGTGAATTTTGCAAAAATGGCCACCCAAATTCCTGAGAAGGCATTTGAAGCCAAAAACAGCTTATCTAGATCAAAATGATTTTTTTTTGGCACTTCTTGACACCTAAGTCTTCCCACTTTCCCAAGGAATTTTTGCACGAAATTTTAACCACAACATGCGGTTCATACGAAAAAACAATTTTAGCAATAAAATTGAGAATTCCACAGAGACACCTTAAAATTAGGGGCAAAACATTTTTAAATTTCAGAAAAAAGAACACCTTTTACCGGCCTCGTTTCCCAACCCAAATATTTTCAGTATGTGGAATGAAAAAGTTTTGTTTAATATGATTCTAAAAGGTCCAATCTACCTATACTTAACACAATGATTAATTTTTTAATATGTCATATTTCTGGTAGTGGGGCAATTGTTCTTAGACTGGTTCCATTTTTTCAAAAACAACTAGATCGAAAGGCTTTTTGAGTAAATAAGCAATTGAACAGTGTTTCTATACGGAAATTGATGCTTGATTCCAAAACTTCTTCCGGTCCCCAAAGCTAATTTTTAGTGGAGTGGTTGGCTAATTTGCATAAATTCAAAATGGCCGCCATTTTTAAACATTTTTTGTACATAACTCCAGATTTAAGGCTTTTGGACAGACTATTCTTATGTCTATACATATGTTTTCAGCTCAGAGAACACACTAGACCATCAGTTAGGTATTATGCCAATATGGACACTTAATTTGGCAAAAATTTAAAAACGGCGGCCATTTTGAATTTTTATGCAAATTAACTGTCAACATGACTTAATGCTATAATAAGCCTACACCAGAATTTGGACCAAAGTGTGTTTACATGCTTTTGAAACTACCAAATTTACATTTTTTCCTTCACATTTATGAGAGTAAGTCATCATTTTTTGTTTTTTTGAGATAGCTATAAACTATACATTGTTGTAAATCCTAAATGTAAGGAGACCCAAATATACAACATGTTGTCATATACAGGGTGCCCAACAAGTGGCCCTATAAGGTGGAAAAGTGAAATTTTGATGTAAAAAGTACAAAATTTTGTGGCAGTCGCATTTGTTTACCTTCAATTAACATCATAGCTAAACTGGTGTATAGGTCAAATGAATGCCACATAAATACAACAAAATGAGATGTTATTATCTTAATACATGGCAGGGTTTCAAATATACAAACAAAAAAATGCAAAGGCCCGGAATATCAAAAATCCCTAACTTTAACAATGCCTCATTCGTAGGCAACTCATCCGTAGGCACCAACCCTCTCTGACCGACCCCCACCTGACTCAAAATTACGACGACACGACAAACGTCAAAAGTAAAAATAGCACACAATTGAAATCTTCTACCATATCAAAGCTTAGATAACTTCCCTTAAATGAAATCTAAATCAGCTGAATACCTACTTGGTTCTAATGATACAATAAAAACATTTAAACCCTATTTGTGAAAAAGTAACTCCACCTCGTTTTGTAATACCCCAAACTCAGGCCATGACCATAACTCTAGCTTAATTTAATTCCCTTTACCCTGAAAAACATCTGTCTAGACACAAGAATTAAGTCAAGCCTTAAATTACTTGAGTTATGTACAAATATGTCAAATGGCAGCCCATTTTGAATTTTTAATGCAAATTAACATTAAGTTGACCTAGATGCTATAACATGATTCTAATTGTATCCTTAATAACCCTGAAAACATTTGTATAAGACCACAAACTGAAGTCATTATACACAAACCTTAAATATTTGATTTTTTACAAACAAAACTTTAAATGGGGGCATTTTGATTTAGCAAATAGGAAGGAGGCACACTTTCCTCTAAAAAATTAGCTTCTGGGGACCGAAGATCTGGAATCAGCAAAAATTTCCCTATATAAAACCTGTTTTCATTGCTTTTACTCAAAATGCCTTCGTCCCTGCTATATAATCCTTTTTTGGAGAAATTAAACCAGTCTAGACCAAAAAATGGACGCTTGACTAAAAATGGAACACTCCTATACAAACTCTAATTTGAATTCTTCCATTTTTTGTCAAGGTTCGGACCAAAAATGGACGCTTACCAAAACTGGACTCACTCATGACAAACTTAATGGATGCTTCCACTTTTTGGCAGGGGTCTGACCAGAAAAATGTACGCTTGACAAAAAATGCGGACCACTCCTGTACAAACTCTATAATGCTTCTACTTTTGGTCAGGTTGTTGAACCAATATGGACGCTTGACTAAAATGGACGCACTCCTGATTACAAACTCCATTGATGCTTCCATTTTTGTCAGGTTGTCTGACCAAAAATGGACGCTTGACCAAAATGGACCGCCTCCTGTCAAACTCTATGGATGCTTCCATTTTTTTGACAGGTGTCCTGACACAAAAGGGACGCTTGACCAAAAAGGGACGCACTCTGTACAAACTCTATGTATGCGTCCACGTTTTGGTCAGGGTTTTTTGGACCAAAAATGACGCTTGACAAAAAATGGACGCCTCCTGTACACACTCTATGGATGCTTCCCCTTTTGGGCGGTGTCTGACCAAAAAGGGCACGCTTGACCAAAATTGAACGCACTCCCTGTACGAACTCTAGGATGCTTCCACCTTCTGTCAGGTTGCTGACATAAAAGGGACGCTTGAACCAAAAATGGACGCACTCCTGTAATAAACTCTATGGATTCTTCCATTTTTGTCAGGGGGTCTGACAAAAAGTACGCTTGACCAAAAATGGACGCACTCCTTTTGTTATAAACTCGAATGGATGCGTCCTTTTTGACAGGGTGTCTGGACCAAAAATGGAGCTTGACCAAAAATGGACGCACTCCTGTACAAACTCTATGGATGCTTCCACTTTTGGTCAGGGTTTTTGACGCAAAAATGGACGCTTAAACAAAACTTGACGCACTCCTGTACAAACTCTATTGAGGCTTCCACTTTTGGTCAGGGTGTCTGACCAAAAATGGACGCTGAACCAAAAATGGACGCACCCTTACAAACTCTTGGATGCTTCCACTTTTTGTCAGTTTTTCTGACATAAAATGGACGCTTGACCAAAAATGGACGCACTCCGGTAAAAACTCTATGGATGCTCCATTTTTGTCAGGCTACTGACCAGAAATGGACGCTTGACCAAAAATTGACTCACTCCTGTACAAACTTCTATGGATGCTTGATGCTTCATTTTTGTCAGAGTGTTGACCAAAAATGGACGCTTGACCAAAAATGGACGCACGTGTGTCAAACCTCATGGATGCTTCCATGTTGTCAGGGTGTCTAGACCAAAATTGACGCTTGAACAAAATGGACCACTCCTGTACCAACTCCTAAAACTCTAATGGATTTCTCCATTTTTGTCAGTTTGTCTGACATAAATGAACGCTTGACCAAAAATTGACGCACTCCTGTACAGCCTATGGATGATTGCGCCATTTTTGTGTCAGTTTGTCTGCCCACAAATGGACGCTTGAAAAAAAAGGTACTCACTCGTGGTACAATAACTCTATGGAATGCTTGCAATTTTTTGCCAGGGTGTCGACAAAAAATGGACGCTTGACCAAAAATGGACGCACTCGTGTACAAACTCTATGGATGCGTCCATTTTGTCAGGCTGTCTGAACAAAAGGAAGCGGACCAAAAATGAGGAATTCCAGTACAAACTCTAGGGTTGCTTGAATTTTTGCCATGGGTTGTCTGACAAAAAATGGAGCGTGACCAAAAATGGACGGCACTGGGTACAAACTATAGGGATGCTTCCATTTTTCAGTTTGTCTGACCAAAAAATGACGCTTGAACAAAAATGGACGCACTTCCTGTACAAACTCGAGGATGCTTCCATTTTTGTCATGCTGTCTGACCAAAATGACGCTTGACCAAAAAGGACGCCACTCTGGTACAAACTCTCATAAAAAAACGGTGCTTCCAATTTTTGTTCAGGTTGTCTGACAAAAAAAAAAAAAAAATTGCGGCTTGCCAAAATGGACGCACTCCTGTACAAACTCTATGGTGCTTCCATTTTTGTCGGTTGTCTGACATAATGCGGCTGACCAAAAAATGGACGACTCTGTACAAACTCTATGGATGATTCCATTTTTGGTCAGTGTGTCGGCCCAAAAATGGATGCTTGAAAAAAATGGACGCACTCAGTACCAAACTCTATGGATTCTTGCATTTTTTGCCAGGGTGTCTGACAAAAATGGACGCTTGACCAAAGACGCCTCCTGTACCAACTCCTATGGGATGCTTTCCATTTTTGTCAGGGTGTCGACAAAAAATGGACGCTGTTGCCAAAAATGGACGCACTTGTATACAAACTCTATGGATGCTCCATTGTTTGTCAGTTGGTCTGACCAAAAATTGATCTTTAACAAAAAATGGACCACATCACTCCTGGTACAAACTCGATGGATGCTTCCATTTTGTCATGCGTGTCTGATCCAAAAATTGACGCCTTACCAAAAATGGACGCACTCCCTGTACAAACTCTATGGATGCTGGCCATTTTGTCAGGGTGTCTGAGAAAAAATGGACGCTTGACAAAATGGGACCACTCCTGTACAAACTCTATGGATGCTTCCAGTTTTGTCAGGTGTGGAAAATGGAGCAATTCACGGTCTTTATTACAGCGTTATTTGTGTGCAATGATTATTAAGTAAAAATCTCTTATCCAAAATAACATAAATGTTTCAAATCTTTTTTCAAAACCTATCAGTGACCAATGAAATTCCATCTGAATCAAACTGATTTTGTGCAATGTTTAATGCAGAGAACTCCCTGTTACGAATTTTTAAATATGGTTATTGATCAAAGAAAGTTTTTTCTCTGCTCCAGAATCTTTTGTTACAGATTTTGCTGAAAAAACCCGTATAGCCGTGATATTATTTTTTTGAGAAGAATGTTTTGTTAATACTTGTAACATGCCAGTGGCTGGCAATAAACAACTTTCAGTAATGGGATGATGGATTTTTTTGGTTCAGTTTCTAATGGGCCCGCCAAATCCAGTTTATATGCCACCACCGAATTTTAAAATTTTCAATCAAAAAGGCTATATTCACTGATGCATCTTTTTCAGTTTGTTTTTTTTTTTTTTTTAAAAAAAGTGGGGGGGGAGGGGGTTTGAAGATTCAGAGTCCAATGTTAGTTTAATGCTAATTTAACTTTATCCTTCAAAGCCGCCATAATGATCAAATCTAAAGATGGTCCGCCCATCAGAATTTCAATGTTTTAAATCTAAAAGGCAAGATTTCATAAATAGTCATTTTAGGGTTTTTAGGGTTGGAGATCAGATTCTAATATGCAACAGCAGATTCCTAATCACGGTGTAACCAGGAGTGCAATGGTTTGGGGTGTATAATAAGTTATAATAGGTGTTTTATATTAGAGTGGATCGGTGCGCATGGATACAGAGCGAATAGCTTGTAGCCATGGCGCGGTATGTTCAAGGGTATTATGTTGATAGGATTACTTTGCAGGGAAGTTTCTGGAGTTTTGAGTATACACAGGGAATTTAACAGAAGCCATGATTGATGTGAAATTTAATAGCAGTGGACGATGACAACAATGGCAACGGACGTGGGCCTGGGGCATAACTGTTGAGTAATTTAAGCATACACTACAAATGTACTGATTATTACACGCGTAGGCCTATTATTCCAGCTGTAGCATAATTTACAATTGAGTGGTGTTACGACTATGGTGTTAGACCTTAATGAATAAGCCTGTGGTAGTGTCATGTAGTATAGCCAATTTAGATTTTCGTGCACGACAGTCGTGCATTAGCCTTTGCTAGACTCAGTTTTCATCCCATTATTTTTTATATTATGGAACTGAATTCACTGCCTATCTCTACACGTTAGACAGGTTCGAACAAAAATAATTTTCGAAAAATACTGGTTTACAAGCCAAATTTTGAATTTTGTCTCAGATCATTTGTATGAAATAAAAAGGCACTCAGTCAAAGAGAGTAAGAAATGCAAAGGTGTTCATGACAAAAAAGCAATGTTGTCAGCCGTCGCGAGGGACTCCAACATGGTGCAAAAATTGACCCTCAAAAAAAAATCATTGATCTTCAAGATCGTAAATGCGGAACTCCTACTTTGAACAGAAAAGATGGTAAGTTTAATATTACTATCCACATAACCAAGAAACTTATGATATTTTGAGGTTTGGGGTGGACTCGTCTAACCTTGGCCTAGAGGCCCCCTAGATTTCTGAGTTTTGACATGACATATTGAAAAAATAAAGAAGCTAAAAAAAATTCCCTCAAAATATGCATCTTTAAACAGTGTTACATTAATACACAACCAAAATTAAAAGCACAGCTGAAATTCATCACCTGAAACTCTGGTGTAAACAAAGTTGGGGTGTCAAATTCGGAACCCAATGTTGTTGCATGCAAGGTAAGTTTGGCCTCCAAATCACACATTTTGATTCAAAATGGTAAACACGATTACAAATCAGTTAACAGTTGATATATTGGATCAGGAAATGGATCGAGTTACAAGCATGCGGTGCCATGCATTTGCGTGGGATGAACCAGTCACATGGTGAGGTGTCACCGAGGCAGTATAAGTCTATCATTGATGTTAAATGTTTCAAATTCATGCGTGACATGACATGCTACTATTACTGTTTAATGGCGATCCCTAGGGGCATTATTTTGCATTATTGAATTTGAAAAGTTGAAAAACAATTTAAGATTAGCTTCCCCGATGCTGGTAATTACGTCATGAAAAAGTCACACACTATGACTTAAACTGCATTGAAAATAGTCTTACATACGCCTTCAAATGCATTGAAACTAGTTTTTACTACAGACCTGCAGGATGGAGCTGAAAATGAGCTAGAAGTATTTTTCGTGGACAAAGTCCTTCGGGAGGAAGTTATTTTGAGTCAGGACAAAGGGCCAAGAGTGTATAGAAACTAATTCCGTTGTTGCTCCGTGAAAAAAGTTGTGCGCATCGTAGAAAAAAATAAAGGGAAAGTTAAACAAATGAAAAAAGTTTACGTATACTTGATGTAGCCCCTTCTAAATGGGACAAGACAAAACCGAAAATTGAATCTAACGATTCACAATGGTACCTGTACAAAAGGCGTTTTCATTCTTTGAAAGGCCAAAATAACGGTTATTTCATTCATTCGAAAATAAAAATAAACCGCGCGTGATGTATTTTACATAAATTTGGCATTTCCATACTAAATAGGGTCAAATTTCAATTATTTAATTCGTTTGGTACTCATTATTCTATCCAGGCCTCATGAATGTGGTAACACCCCCATAATAGTGATAGAAGGCCCTATCTTCATGGTAATTCTTTAACTTTCTTCATGGTTCTGAATATTGGGCCTTAATTTCACCAATGTTTAGATACACTTACAGATTGCTAACCTTATACCAGAGGACCTGAGGGTCTGGAATCTCCATGTTTTTTTCAAGATTTTCCTACTTTAAGATAGCTAGTAGGGCTGCTCACCAGGTGAAAAATCAAATTGAATCTTAAAAAAAACCCACACTGTAAATGTAAGATTCAATACAAGAGTGACTCAAAACAACCATTCAAGAAATATTTTTGTATTTATCATATTTAAATGAAATTTATTTTTATTGTTCTATTAAATTCAGAGTAACAAGCTCAAGTAAAATACAAAGCCAGATCAAGAATAGTTTTTCATTTATAAATATAAAGCCTTACATTTAATAATCGTTATATTTATCCAACGTATCTTAAGGGGTTGATTTTGCAATACACTTGATTCAACTTTTTGATCAAACACAGAAAATTCTTAATACCTCATAATTTTCAGTGAGGTTAGTCCTCCTTATCTTCAGCGAGCAGATCATCACTATCTAACCTGCTTATGAAGGAGGAGTAACCCAACTGAAAACTCCGATGGTAATTACTGATACTTTTTGGTTATGAATCAAACGTTTTATACCGGTATCTAAATAATGATTTAGATACAGATGAACTTTCATGATGGAAACAATCTTGTCATTATTTTTCTATTCCAATTCTGATATTCTAACATGCATAAAGTTCTTACTACATTTCTCTTTCTGAACTGGAAACATTTCACTGTTTCACAAAACAGTATCAGTTTCTTGTTTTGGTTATGTTTGTCCTCCAATATAGGTGTTGTGCATGTGTAAACTCCCTGACAAAATGAACAGGAATTACCGAGACGAGAAACGATACTTCCCTTTATTTACTAACTGCCGAGAACCGACTTGGCTATCCAAAAGCGTTGCAATGGTATTGTACGTTTGCAAGTCTGTTTATGTTATCATCCTGGTTTAGTGTTCCTGCACCCTAAATTTTATAATTTGTAAACAGGTTAGTATTTCATTAGATACGTTTTGCATTCTCATTATTTCTCATCATCAAGCAGGACCAACTTACCACACATTGAAGTCAATCAAAGCAAAAATGGCATCGAACTTTGTAAAAATCAAACACATTCATGCTTCTCTTTACACAGTGGTATTGTAGAATAACATTTTTATGTACCTCCACTTGATTCATAACATTATCAGTATTTCAACAAGAACTGTGACATTACTAATTTCGTATCCAAACTACGATTTCACTCATATATATTACCGAGTATTCCAAGCATTACATTACATTAACTACATTTGCTATTTTCCTGAATGCTTGAAACTTCACAACTCTCAAATGCTATAAGGTCTTAAACGACATAACAAAGATGTTAGCAAATATTTGTAGTGACGAGTGAATATTGAGATTTTTTTAAGATTATGTCTACTTTATGCAGACGACACAATTATCCATGGCTGAAAATGAAACAGATTTACAAAAAAGGGTCTTGATGGACTGCAACAGCTAACTGTCTATGTGGAACTAAGGTTCATCCAGCAAAAAACCAAAACAATTATGATCTTTTCAGGGTAAATCAGAAAGTACCCATTTTAAACTGGGCAATGAGACACTGGAAAAATGTGAAGAATTACAACATTTAGGTATCACTTTCAACTTCAATGGAAAATTCAACACACCAATTAACAAGCAAGTTGCCCAAGCTAAAATGCCATGTTTAGCTTGCTAACAAAAGCCAGGAAGCTGCATTACCAATTGATATTACCGTGTTCTTTATTTTGATATCACCTTGTCCTAACAATCTTGATTTATGGATGTGAAGTTTGGGGATGTAGTAAATTTGAGCAATTGAAATTTTTTTATTCGGGAAATTTTCCCTCAAAAAGCTAAAAGCTCTTGAAAAGTTAAATAAACGCACTAATAAATTGTGCTGTTTACGGAGAACTTGGTAGAGATTCTATAAACCAACTATCATTAGAAATTAAATTTTTTTTGTCAAACATTATCTCAGGTAACGCATAAATAAACTTTTCATACCGTAATTTATTGTTTAGTTAAAAATCTACATGAAAATATCCAGATGTTACTTCACTATTTATTGCTCAAATTAAAAATTAGCCTTTATAATTGTGGATTAGGATACATATGGACTTACCAACATGATATATCAACCCGTTTAATCTAAAAGCTCTTAAAAATAGACAAACAAAAAT
>JAMKCH010033959.1:0-15725 GCA_023653785.1 Ophioderma brevispina | reverse complement strand
AACATTTATATACTCGCAAAATACCAGGTTTCTAAGCGCGTGTATAAAAACATCATCAACAACCTTACACCACAGACTACAACAAACAAATAAGCTCAATGGAATCATGGCTTTGTCTATAAGCCGATAATCAACCTCACCTTCACAGGAAACGCCGCACACTCGTTTCTTCCTCGAGGTCGCATTTTTTTCCTGGCCAATAATCAACCACTCAGCTTCACTCCACGTACGCCCGGCCGATCGCCCTCCCAGATCTCCGCACAACTTCTGGCTCCAGCGATTAAGGACCCTGGTGTCCAGTTTTTTTTTTGTTAAGCCTTTGAAGTTTTACTTCAGCAAGCCCCCAGCCTATGGGGGGGGGGGCTCACGACCAGCTCTTCCATCACAGCTCAGAAGCCGTTTCGCCGCCTCCAAGACGACATTAGCCAGAAGGATCATGGCAGTCATCAAAGAGAGCCTCGCTAGCATGGACGCAATGGGATGGCTGTTCTTCCACGTTTCCAACAAGTTATCTCCGAGACGTCTATACGCAACCGTTCACGGCATATAGGATCCTTCAATCGGCTTCCTCGTCCCACAGCAAGCCTCCACATCTTCCAGTCGCCACACCTCTCAGTAGCACTTTACCACTTGGTCGGTTTTAGCTCAAAGCATAAATTTATAAGCATATTAAATTTCACCACAATGCAATGCTTTATCAATCTTGAAAAAGCTTCATTGCATGCCTTACCACCAAACATAATATAACAGACACCAACAAATACGCACAAAACAAGTTTGGCGGCCATCTTGGTGTCCATTATTGGCGGGTATCTGGATTTGATCATAATGTGATCCCTTATAGCCTTGCGATTGGTTTTAATGGATTGGTTGATCCCAAAAACGTATGACTAGACACCAATTTATCATCTATGTTAAATATGATGATTTAAAGCTAAAAATAAGTAATTTGCAGCCATTTGCGCCATCTTGGATTGACATGATGTGACCCTCGATTGTCTGTGAAAGTTGTGATTTATTCTAAGGGATTAGGTTGACCCAAAAACATATCACTAGGAACCCATTTTAATCATCAAGCTTAAGTTAAAGTCTTAAAATGTATTGGTGGCCATATTGGGCGGCCTATTGGCCCTCTTGGATTTATCATGATGTGAACCCTCCTTGGTCTTGAATTTGTCTTAAACTGATTACTTGATTCCCAAACACATGATCTAGACACCAAAATTATTATTGTAGGTTGAATATAATATGAGTTATAGCTGAAAATTAATGTCTTGGCGTCATATTGGCAGCCATCTTGGTTTGATCATGATGTGAACCCCCCCCCCCTCTCATTGGTCTTGCAACTGGTCATTAATTGGATTACTTGACCTCCAAAAACATATGAGAACTAGACACTATAATATATTATATACACGGTTGAATAGAAGGGAGTTAATAAGCTGAAAATACCATGTATGGCGGTCATCTTGGACGCCATCTTGATTTCTCAACCCTCAGGGTGACAAAGTCCTACCCAGGCAGATTCCGAAAGCGACCCCTCAGCTCCCAAAATCAATCATAAAAAACTTCATACAAAATAGTTTAGTTCATTCAGGGGTTCTCCGGACTATTCTCTATAGTCGCCAAAGCTAGTAGTTGGCAAATCGATGTAAATTTGATGACCGCGGAGTAATTCCTCAAATTCACTGTTCAAATGCCAGTTTGAAAACCATAACCAGTTACCAGTTCTACCATGTCAATCATGAATTCCATCACTTTCTTAATAGAACTAGTGCATTTTCAGACCTTCTAAAGCACTTTTTCCAGATGCCATGCAAGAAAGCAGTCCACCACCCAAGAAATAAAAAAAAAAATAATAATAATAATAAAAAAATAAAACAAATTGTCCTTACGGGCGCCAGTTAGTGGATTTATAACCTCATAGCAGTCAGTTTATGTTACATCTAATGACAAACCACCGAAATAATTGATAAGAAGTACAACAGGATTTTAAGGTACACCTTAATACACAACATACTTTTAAATGATCCAATTTCATCACGTATTCCAATTTTTATGCTGTTTTTGCTAATGTTATTAAATCTCCACTTTTGTATTTGAGAGAGTGAAAAATAAGAAGTAGTATTAATTTGCAGTTCATGAGTTTTTGCTTATGATCCTTGTACGCAATACTAAGAGTTAAGAAAATACAAGCTCAGATTGCCTATCTTAAATGTTATGATATCAATAGTTGCATTCTCAAATTAATTTGCAAATACTACTAGGGTCATATTGTTAATCATTTCCATCTGAACCACTGAAAACGCTCATCATAACAAAGTTGGCTCCGACACAATTCCCAAATTGAAATTGATGAACTTGAAGTACAGGGAGGGAAAGGGGGAAATTAAACCCAGATATCACTGGAATAATAATAATCGCCAATAATGCCGAGAAATCAAACGGGATTGGACGGTTTTCCTATATCGAAATTAAAGTTCAACATAATCCCATTTCAATGTTGAAATAATTCACTACTTCTCAATCCCTTTGTAATGTAATATTTCCAGATCCCTGAACCAAGGAGGAAATCAGATGTTTCATATAATCATAAAAAAGACCGCGTGGTGACCTCTGAAAATATATTACCAATACACTTATGACGTTTGGAAAAAAATCTAAAAACTAAATTTGAATTAACACATAGGTATGGAGCAGTTCTCAAAAAACTGAAACCGGAACCAGGTTCAGAAAGGATATTCAAAGATTATAGAGGATCGTTATGCGGGGGATTTAGAGTAGACGAGAAGAGGAAAGTGTCATTGTACTTTTGTGACTTTAAAGGGGGATGGGCGATTTAAGGATATGAAGTTTTTATCTTGATAGATTGGCGTTCACTCCAAACCCCATCTGTACAAGTTCGCGCCGATATTTCACCCGTTTTTTGATGCGAAAGATCAAAGTGATTTGTAAGCCCGTTAGAGTTACGTGTAAAATTAATATGGTCGACCAAAATGGGGTGTTATTTTCGCTCATAAAGTCCAAACCCACATACTTTGGTTCTACGATTTCACAGGGTAAGAGAAAATAGTAGGTTTCTTCGGATCCCAAAATGTTGACCACTTTACGGTACAATTGGCGATTCTAGAGACGAAGCGATTAGCGATCGGCCATGGACCTTTAAACATTTTATTGTTTGGCATTCTGTCTAGAGATAAACCTACTCGGTATGCCAAGGAAACCCTATTTCTGATCTGTGTTAAAGGTTCTAAAACGGATGTTGTGTTATAAGTCCAATCCAATTCGCCCTTTTAATTCCCAAATTATATACTTTTTCGGAAGTCCGTTAAATGATGATATAGTATTCATAACATGTATGCTCCAAATGTGGCATTACGCTGATGATTCGTCATTATGGGAGCCCCCATTAGTGGCCCGAAACATTACCTCACTTCGAAATGTTGGTGCGTGGGAATTGAATATGGATGGTTTATTATGTCTAAATCTAAAATTATGTTCTCTTAAGCACAGCGGCATAAGTTGTATGCGAATGGATATCAGTTGGTATCTTGTAAAACAATATTGACCACTTTAAATGGGCCCATGATGTACAATCCCCCTCCCCCTATCTTCCTGTGCCACCGTAAGATTAGAAACTTTTAATATATCATTTTGGCACACTTTATTTCGCAGGTATTCCTAGGACTAAAGTGTTTATTTGACTTTTTTTCAACTCGTACAAATATTCTGGATTTCCCTAAGTAGCCCATATCATCCGTTAATAAACCTGTTTCTTTGTACTGCTTGAACGAAGAATAGCAAGTCTATTTGGTTTGTCCTTTCTCATGCACACTCCTGTATTTTGATGTGCGAGGACCAGTAGGCATACCAGTACAATTTATAAGCAAAACAAAAACCCATGTAAAAGGAAATGTCGGGGCTCCAAGACGACAGCAGCCGAATAAAGCGTGAATGTGAACTAATGTGGACGTAAAGAGTCAATTGACGTCGAGTTGCCCTACCTTCACTTGTGTAGGTGGATTATGGAGTCCGGAGGACCGATCTCCTGTCAACCAGGACAGAAATTAGGAGTATAGGCATCATCAAAGTATGTGGTATGATGGCCGAGATTTTGAACCCTTGACCTCCCGATAATGCAGCAGACGCTCTTAGTCAGAGCCAACCACGTCGAGGCTTAGTTCCAGAAAAAAGGTATATGCGCGAATAAAAAAAATCACAAATGATTCAATGGATATGTGCACATTATAGGGACTATTCTTTTATTGTGTACAAGAGATGTTTTGTACAGAAGTAATTATGTGTAAATGATGGATAGAAATGACAAAACATAATCAAGTTCAAAGGGACGTATAATTTAATGCACCGCAATTATCATTATGGAAATCATGACATCAAGCAAACATGTTCATGAAAGAAATTGTTGCATCTTAAATTTGTGACCATTAATTAAGGACGCGAATCTGTCGGGACGGAAATCACCCATTAACAATCAGTATAACGCAATAATACAAGTATATGTGACAGAAATTACATCTAATATAAATGTCATTAGCTTCTAATACCTTAAAACCATAGGCCTTTATCCGAATCACTCGGAAGGCTTCTCCATGAATGCTGAAGGCAAATATTTCATTAAAAATCAATACAGCGATTCCTCAAAAAATCATTTGATTATTAAACTTTAGTTTTAAAATATGAGTTGAAACTTAATTGTACTTAACTTAAATGTCAAAAGGTGTGTCGACATAATAAACGTAGTTTTACTGAACTTTCTCAACTCATTTTATAAAAATGTCTACAAGTTTCTATCGCTGACCCAAGTGAGCGAGACGAACCACTGTGTCTTTTGCGGAATCAGTATGGATAGGCGGCGAAGCTGTGGAACATGCAGAGGCAATGGAAAAGATAAGAAGTTCAGCCAGGGTACTCATGTTCAAATCCATTTTGCCCGAGTGGTTAAGGGGTAGGACGCCTGTACGCCGGTCGCATCCCGAAAAGCTGGGAATACATGCTTGCCCCGAGGGTGGATTTGGGTCGGGTACCCATGCTCGTTCCCCCAAAAAAGAGGAAATAGCTGCATTACGGGAGTACCGATATAGGGTATCAAATTCACAGCTAGTCCTGCTAGGGGTATCGATTCCGGTAAGATTGTGACTGGCTCTTGAAAAAAATATGAAAATTGTTTGTCCAAAAAAAAACCCTGCAGCAGTGTGTAATTTTGTCTTACACTAGTTACAGTTTATTTTTTTCAATATATGGTTATTTTATCACGTATTGAAACAGGTCTTGCTATATAGGGGTCACTTGCAGAACCGCTGGAACGAGCATGGGACCCAACAAACACTGAGGGGCGGGCACCATCATCTCTAGGGAAGAGTAAAAAAAAAAAAACTAATTATTCCCTCTTTGTGTATATGCTCTTGTGTTATAGTAGGTATTTGAGTGGAATTTTTGGGAGAGAATCTTTTTTTTTTCACTTTAAGGTTATGAATCCTATATTTTTCATAAATCTGGTTTACATTTTAAGGTGGTCATCTCTTGGTATATTGGGGAATATAGGGTAGTTTAATAAAATTGTACTAAAATCTATGTCCAACAATGTTTGGCAATCTAGGATGTAAAGAAAGTTATAGATTGCCCATGAAGTCTAATACGTTTCCATGTCCCCTATGGGAAATGTTTCAGATGTTTAATATTAGATTCTTTTAGTGCAAATGGTCTCAAATAGCACATATATAAGTCACCAGGGCCAGAAAATAATTGCTTGTACTACATTGATATATTTCAGGTAACACAATTGATTAGAGGTCAAAATGGTAGGCTGCAATGGGGTCTTTTTCCTTTCCCGGTTTTTGTCCCGTGGGTTCCAGGGTTTGTTGGGTACCTAATGCTCGTTCCAGGGTTTTCTGAAAGACCCCTAATGGGGACCAATTTCAGTTAAAAATATCCCCTAACGGGACCATTTTGTGAAATTTATTCCATTTTCATTCAGTGAAAATATACCCCTATTAAACCGGACCAATTTGCAGTGATTTAACCCCTTGCGGGACCTGTTCCAATACATGAATAAAGAATACCTTAAATAGCCAATATACAAGAAAATGACAATTGTGCTACTGCAAAATAAAAATACACACTCAGGGATTATTTTGCTGATATTTTTTAAGGTTAATTTTTTTTTCCTTTTTTATTCTATTCCAAACCAGTGGTTAGCAATCAAACTGATTTGAATAACCCCTAGGCGGGACTAAAACTGTTTATTGTGAATTTGATACCCCCAGCGGTAATCCCGCATTGCAGCTAGACCCCGACCTCTTTTTTTTTTGGAACGAGCATGGGTACCCGAACCAAAATCCAAGAACTACTCTCCAAGGGGTTTTTGTAGGTCACTATATAGGGATTAGCCAGGATATCTGGAGATAATCTGGAAATGCATGTTTAAACTTCTATCCAGGGAAGTGTGGGTACAATTCCTTATAACTGCTTAAATGTACAAACCCTTATAAAATGACGCCAATTTGTGAGCTTGTTGCAAGCTTGTTGCAAGCACGTACCAAGCTTGTTGCAAGCACATTGTGAACTTAATTACGATCACTTTTACGAGCTAATTAGACCAGTTTTATCTTTTTTACTTTACAAGTTCTAAACAATCACTTTGTGCGCTAAACAGAAGGCACTTACGAGCTCCCAATGTGAGCACGCATGAGCCTTGTTGCATCTCGCATACAATAGATCTCGTGGTGCTTGCGCGAGCTTGCCGCGAGCTTAGCTGCATGCTCAGCTTCACGAGCTCGTATTTGAAACAGAACAGCACCCACGAGCTCCATGTGTGCCCGCGCAAGCTTTGATGTGCTTGCGTCGTGAGCTTGCCTGTTTGCAAGCTAGCTGTGCAGATCACAATTAAGTGCAATGGCAATTTTGTGAACCTATGAAAAAAATAAAAATTACGGTTCCGCGGTCGTTGTACCGCTATGTCGTTCTGCCCGTCGCGGTTTGTGAATGGGGTAAAGGTGACATGAGGACCACCAAGGTGACATGGGTCACAAGGTGATGTGGGGCCACAAGTCCATGGGTTCCCAAAGGGTCACATGGGGTCACCGAGGTCACATGGGGTCACGGTTGTCATCCGAGGTCACATGAGGTCACCGAGTTCACATGAGGTCACCGGAGGTCCATGGGGTCACATAGGGTCACATGGGGGCACCGAGATCACATGGGTCACATGGGCACCGAAGTAACATGGGGTCACCAATGTCACATATGGGTCATCCACGGTCACAATGGGTCACAAAGGTCACCATGGGGTCAACAAAGGTCACATGGGTCAGAGGTCACATGGGGGTCACCAAACGGGGTCACCCACCAGTCACCCACCTGAGTCACCAAGGTCACACATGGTCAACCAAGGTCAACGGGGTCACCGAGGTTCACACGAGGTCCACAAGGTCCAACAATGAGGTCACCAAGGTCCATGAGGTCATCCACCCTGCCCCCAATGCACCCCCCCCTGCCTCCCCCTGCCTCCTCCCTGCCACCCCCCACACCCCCTCCTATTCTCACACCCCACACCGACCCCCTCCCTGCCACCCGTACCTATTTGTGAATTGGGAATGGGCCAAAGGTCACCAAAGTCACAGAGGTCACCCAATGTTCACAACATGAGGTCACCAAGGTCACATGAGGTTACCAAGGTCACATTAGGTCACCAATGTCCCAGTGATGTTTCAAGAGGTCAGCCCCCCCACGCCCGCCCCGTCGCACCCCACCCGTCCCCAATGCCCCCCACTCCTCTGACTCACACCACACCCACTCGACGCCACACCACCACCACCGAGCCCCACCACACCCCCCACCCTCACATCACCGCACCCTACCCCCACCGTCCACTTCCCACACCGTCACGCACCCTTCTCCCTCCTCACCCAACGTGCCACCTCCCCAATTCACCCTCACTAACCCCCCACCCGGGCCCCCCCCCCCCAACACACCCCTTTCCCCAACACTCCAACTTACCTCCATATGATTCACACACAAGTTAGGTAAGTTTTTCATATAGCAAAGTAATTTTGCATTTCCGATGCAATGCCCTTTTTAGCGATACGCAACTTATTCATATTTAATTAGCTCATTTGCATACCTAAGCCGCATGTTATCACACACTTTCAATGGCAAAAAGATGTTGCACCAATGGTTTTCGTGAATTAAGAACTTTACATATCTGATGTAACCCGTTTTCAAAATATGCAATTACGCTGATTTCTCATATTAATTAGCTCATTTGCATACGTATTTTGCCCGAATATGCCCAACTCTAATTTTCAGGTTGAAGAACTCTTTGACACCCGCTTCCTTCCACCCAAGTACATCATTATACGCCTACCGAATACTACAGATAATTGCAACACAACCTTGCGGGGAAATGGTTATCATTTTGACCTGCCAAAGTCACATGGGTCACCAAGGTCACATAAGGTCCACCAACATGTCACCCTAACCCGCCCCCTCCTCTCACCAAGTTACATCATCGTCGCCCTTACGGAACTCTAGGGCCAATCAATATATGCAGGGTTAAGTTTTACCACAGACACACACACAGATACACGACCACCCAGACCACAGACATTACGAACGCAGATAAATTCCCTATGTGCCTTCTGCAAGTCTTGCAGACGACACAAAATGAGGTCTTGGGAGTTAAATTGCTGTCAATTTTTTTTCCCTAACAATATAGCCCTATGGGCTTTTGGGTGCTGTGATAACAGTTTCAGAGTAGAAGGGTTTTTGGTTATGGTAATCATGCTGAAATGGTCTTATAACACCTATAATCAACTGTCACCTCAATTTCCTACATTATGCTAATAACAGCTAGCTGCTTTGGGACAAAAATTGACATGACAATATCTTGAGAGAAAGACACAATGCAATACCGAGGCCTGTGAAATGCTCCTTTAAATTAACCTGCAGATTTTAAATCCCATTCACAACTAAATTGGTCAAATTTAATAATCAGTTAATGCCCCTTTAAAAAAAAAAAAACCAAATTGCTACAACACTGGACAAACACTGGGCCACAACTCATATCCCAAAATCCTTTATGTGGAATCGTCAGGCCCTAACTATAACGGTATATAAATTTAAACAAAAATCGGGTAATCCCTTTAATGTAGACTGTACCCCATTCTCGGGCTCTGTCTCTGAGTTTAGAGCGCACTGTTAAAATATAATGCTAGACTCGGGGCTAAACTAAAAACTAGAACTTTTCAGCTTACACCCCCTAACAGCTGCCAACCACTTGTCCCATTGCCCCGGGCTCCTGGAATAACACTAGTAGGGATAGCCCGCCGAGACTGACGAATCTGTTTGGGAAAAACTGTCTCCAGCAGAATCGATTCACAAGTAACGTGACCGCCTTACCTTGCGCACATCACCGTTTAATTTTGAATGCTAATCAGGGGACCACAGATACGAACACCCAACATGTGGTATCAATGTCACTCGACATAGGTATGCATTTTATCGATTACGCGACCGGCAGCTCCTTTATCATCGTGCCCAAGTAATGGAAAAATAAACACTAGCAATAAAATCAAGACGGGAAGGATAAGCTAAGAAATCAGAAATTGTCCTTGTGATTTCTTGCTCGTTTTTTGTTTTTGTTTGTTTTGGTTTCAGTAGGCGGAACCAGCTGGGGGGGGTGGGGTGGGCAGGGGGCGCAAGCCCCCCCCCCCACAGAAACCCCTTGCGCCACTTCGCCCCCCCCCAATGAACGGACTTTTTGTAGCGTGTTATGGAAAGGACCCCCCCAAATTTGGCCCCCCAAAAAAAAGCCTGGGCACTCCTTCAGCCACCCCCCCCCCCCCCACCCCATTGCAAAGTTCTGGTTACCACTGGTTTGGGTTGTAATTGGTTGGTTGTAGTATTTTTCCTTTGAGGATATGGGGCTGATCATTCTGAAAATAAATATGGCCTACTCATGCATACTGCATGGCCACACAATACACAAGCTCTCCATTTCTTTTACCAAGCCCAGTGGTGTCCCCTTCTCCAGCAACCATGAATTAATTTCCCCAGCGTATACAGCTGTCTGGCGACGTCTTCCCCAATTCATCTCAATTTCAATGTTACGGCTAGCGTGTCCATCCATCTGACCCGTAAATCATCCTTGTGAACAGGTATTAAAAATTGTATGTTCAAATGGGTCAACTAGTAAATTATCATCTCGTATTTTTACTAAAAGTAAAGTCAATCCACATATAACCCATACCCGATTTTTCTTTGATTTCCAGGCCATTTCTTCCCTATCACTTTTATGTGAACATGAGGTTCTATACGTTTTGCTTTATTTGTGTTTCTTTCATCATATATTATACTATTTTAAAATCACAAAACTTGGAACTCATACTCCAAAATAACGAAATTTTCCCAAGCATTGCAGCTAATAGGCTGCTTGTTTTAAAAAAAGGTGAATAATTATACCACTTCAGATAAACAACTTTCCTCACCGTTTTGTGACGGGAAGGCATCTACCTCAAAGAGAAAGCCCCCCCCCTGTCCCTCCTTGTACCCAAACCACGGCCCGTACGCGGGGGGTCCACTTTTGCTGTTTTTTTTTTTAAATACAAATGATCCATAATTTATAGAAATTCTGAATAGAAACTCTCCATCTTTTGGTGATGATATGTTCACAAAGTTAAAAAGGAAGCATTTTTTAGATCAACTTTTTACCAAACTAGTTCCTTTTTCTAAGCCCTTCAACCCCCCCCCCCCCCAAAAAAAAATCCTGCGTATGCCCCTGCCTACCAAATGTTTCATTGAAAATGGTGCGTGCGGGAAATCTCCTCCCTAAGCAAAACATTACGTTACATCACTCTTCAATGCAAAGAATGTTTGATGACAAGAATAGGTTCTCCTGAACTTTTGCACACTCTTACCTAGAGTACGAGACTCGTCGTCCTCAGATCTCTTTATTTCTCTTACATTTTTTCTTTTTTTTCTTTTATCAATTTTCCTTCTCCTTCCCCTACGCCCAGGCGCGAGAAAGCGGAAAGCCATTGGTGTATTCGCACCCGATCACACAAAAGGGGAAGGCGAGACGTCCAATTTCCTTATTTTTCGATTAAAAAGGTCAGATTTGGAGAAAATTCGGAAAAAGTGACTTGTTGGTATCATGAGTTCAAAAAGTACCCGCGGGTTCGATCGACTTCAACGGCAAATAATGTGCAACGGATTTCTTTCCTTCCCAAAAGTTAACACTTTTCAAAGTCCCGACCCCAAGAATCCTTTGTAATGGACCTACTTCCCTTTTTCTTAAATCCTTCTACCATCCTTTCCTTAGCTTGTGTCGCAGATAATGGCTTGGTCAGCCCGCCTGCGCCTGGTACAATCCGTCGCCTCAGTGGAAATTCTCCCCCTCCCCCTCCCCCTCCCTGGTGTCAGGCCATTTCTAAGGTAACTTTACCGAAAATATGTACCAACTAGTGCATCTCCACCATGTTTGACCTTCGACCTATGTGGGTGACTTTTGACCACAACTTGTTCTGTGCCCAGGTCTGTTTCCTACGTAAATTGACCTCTAGATGACCTTGACACTTTTTTGGGTCACTCTAAAAAAACCCCTAATCACAAACGTCAGACTGTTCTCCCCCTACCTCAAATGCTAAATTTGACCCATTAGCCCCCCCCCCCGCCCGTCCCCATTTTTTGGAAGCGACGCGTATGCAAGGCTTTTTAGACCCCCCCCTTTTCAGTATCGTTGTCACCCAAACAACCCCCATATTTTTTAATTTCACCCAAAGTCCCCATATTTGTGAAGATTTTAACCCACTGTTACCGACCCCTATTTTGGGAAATAAACACCAAAAATCCTCTTTTTTAGAAAATTTTGCAAAAATCACACCAGAGACCCCATTTTGGGACAATTTTCATATTTGTCACTCGGACAACCTTATTTGGCTTTTTTGGCTATATCTCACCCAAGGCCCCTATCTTTTTATTCTTGTCACCGAATGCCCTGGCTTTGGAAGCACTACCTAACACCATATCCATTTCTAGTGAGTGCCCCCCCCCCCTTATTACCCTATGTCAAAGTATAACGAATACGCATCAGCCGGACAGACAGACAGACAGACAGCTCTGTGTTAGTAGTGTAGATATCTAAGGATTTGCAATACGAGCAATTATCTTTGTCCTTCATCAAGCCTTTCCATTTAAGATGCATGAGGCTGCAGGTTATTGAAATTCAAATACATTACATGAGATCTTTATTCCATAGTGAGTGACAACTATCAAATAAAAATGATTTTGTCCCGTAGTCGTAATATGAGCATAAATCCGATATTTTGACTGATAATAATAGTAATACATAACACTACTTATATTTGATTAGAAAAAAAAAAGTTGCAATAAAATGCATCATCATAAATTCAAATAAACTCAACCGAGAAATCGGGACTTGAGAGGCCGAACACCTGCCTGAGCCCCAAACACAATGTGCGCGGTGCGACAACACCCCAGGTGGTTGTCAATAGCCGCTCAGTTCCCAGGGGCCCGTTTTAAATCCCCCTGCGCAAAAAATGAGCCGTCGCACTGATTGGTCTTGCTAAGTGTCTCGTACGTCACATACGGCACGCTCGAGAGACAGTGCAGTATACCAGAACTATGTGTTTGACTATGTTTGTGGCGGATACTTCCCCCCGACCTCGGGGAGATTGGAGAACGTTTTTCCCTACAGATTCGGAGTGTCCAACGGATATGGGTGGAGAGTCGTGTAATTTCAGTCGCTTATCGTTTCCTCACCGTGTACCCGAGGGAGGGTCTACTTTAATGCTAATTTTCTACAAATTGATAATTTTTGTACACTTAATTAGCACTTTTCAAACCTTTTGTATTTGATATAATGGCATTGTATATTTATGTTTAATTTTACAGTTGAATTAACTTGCTACTCAATTCCATTACATGTATTGAATAACCATCAGGTCATTCACTTTAAAATAAATTGACGTTCCTGCATACAGTCCACAGTTTAGCACCTTCAAATGCACATCTTTGACTGCAATTAGAACCTAGCTGGCTGCCCATCACAATGCGAATAAACCATTTATTGAGAGACCTCGCCTACAAGCATTCTTCCAAATTCTATCCTTTTAAATTGTTTCAAAAGTATTCCCTGTAAACTGGTATCTGAGTGATATAATATACTCCCCCAAATAAACTTTTAAAGTTCTGCTAATATCTGCTTCATGGACATCTTGTCTATTTCAAGCCACGTGTCCAGAATATAATTATTTTAACTAATTTACACCCAACAACATACCACTTACATGTTTGACTTCCCTCCAGAGATGAATGAACTTTGACCTCCCACACAATTGCATTTCAGCACTTCCTGTCTTGCGATATGCGCGCAACCTGCAAACTAAAATTTGTACTGCTCCTCGCAACTCTGCGAGCATGGAATTCAAACACTGCTTATAGTCAGGACAAAATAAGCGACCAATTCGCGTCTGAACGTATTTGACGGTGCAGAACAAATGGTCGGCCGTGAAGAATAATCTGTGAACATTTAAAGCTTATTAAAATAAAGTTTACTTACATGAATTACTGTGTCCGTGTGTCGAAAATTCGCCTCAATGGACATGTTTTTCCATCGCAGATGGTCTAAAATCGGAGTAGATAAAAGCCACTACATTTCAAGTTACCCAACACCCAAAGCAATGTGTAAATCAAGCATGATTGGCAGAATATCACAGTCATCACCTAGTTGGGTGGTTGTCTCATGAAGCAGTGCAAAGTCCTCTGGTTCCAATTACTTTAAGAATTAAGAACATGGTATATGGCGACTAGGAATTTCATTACATTTCCTACGCAGCTAGAAACAAAACTTTTGTATTGGATGACAGCGCACCATCACAGTGGAATAACTTATCAGTTTCATTGACATGTAATGGATGACCTGACCCTGGTTTTGAGAGTACCCTTATGTGTAGCAATGCCCAGATAGCACACCTATGAGTTACCTAGTCTCATCACAAGGGCACAGTTCAGTATGTTATACTTAATGCATTGACATGAACTGATCTTGTGTATTCTAGGTATCATTATCATACACAAAACTCCAGGGTTGTTTTCCTAATACACTGTGAATAAGCCTATTGACTGGCCATAGGAGTTGATACTTCATTGCCCCGTAGTGACAAGCATTGTTGTAAAACCTTTTTCCTGTAAGTTTGAATTTGTAATCTCCGTGCAATGGACTGTTGGTTAAAATATTTAAATCTCTTTGATTGATAACTACCCACAATCAAATAACAAGGCCACTCACCTATGAAATGGATATGGCTGTATAAGGCTGGCATTTTCCCAAGCCAGTGGTATTTCAAAATAAAGGTTGATCTGAAATACATACTGTGGTTATACATCTCTCTAATATACAAGAGTTTCCTATGATCTCTCAAGTTTTTACACTAACATCTTAGTACTACCATCTCGCTAGCGATGGTTGTCCTTTTTTTTAAAAGACTATCTTGTTAATTTGAAACATTTTTGTTCGAACTATGCCCCGCCCATAATGCGCATTCCAAAAACAATCACAGTCACCCGTCGCGCTTGATTGACAAGCCGGACGTACGGCGCTTGGGTCTGCTAATTTGATCCCTGACTATAGTACGTGCTTGCAGCTGCAGGTTCCGCGCCTAAATTTTAAATGTGTGATCATATGCGGTGAAAGCCTTGTCAGCTCGCAACCGGAGAATAATAAAAAAGACAGGCGGGGCTTTCCCGGGAATTCCCAATGACCAGGACCTTAAAATTTAAAAACGGTAACAAACAAGGTACGACCGTGACGAAGAAAGCAAAAAACTAGTTTAGAAACGCATATTTTAGGCAGCTGAGATCGGTCGAACTAGAAAATCTCAAAGGATTCGCGCCAATATTAAGATCAGCTTTTTTTTCACCTTTTGCCCATAAGGTTTATCGTAGATGCGAAATATCAACAGAGGCGCTCTACCGCAATGCAGAACTATTTTTGAGCACGATTTGGTGGATATTCCCACATGTGGAAATTCAACCATATCCTTTGAATTTTTCCTTCCACATGTGGAAATACACCGACCCGCTTGTATTTTCCACATGTGGATATTCCACCGAAAAATGTGTATATCACATCCTCATTATTTGTGGAAAATACACATTCCGCTTCTCCTTTACATGTGGAGATCACTCATGGCACGCTGTGTATTTCCGCATATGGATATTCGCTAAATTCGTGTATTTCCACATATGGATATACACTGAAAAATGGGAATCTCCGCACGTTGGGATATCCTAGATCTCCGTGAATTTCCACATGTGGATAGTCACCGAAAAATGGTGTATTTCCACATGTGGATATTCGCTAAAATTCTTGTATTTCCACATGTGGATATTCACCGAAAAATGTGTATCTCCGCACGTTGGTTTATTCACAGATCTCCGTGAATTCCCATGTGGATATTCACCGAAAATGGGTATTTCCACATGTGGATATTCGCTAAAATTTCGTGTATTTTCCCCATTGGTAATCACCGCAAAATGTGTATCTCCGCCCGTTGGTATATTCACAGATCTCCGTGAAATTTTTCCCACATGTGGATATTAACCGAAAAGTGTACTCCGCACGTTTTGGTATATTCACCTATCCCCGTTCATATCCACATGTGGATATTCACCGAAATGCGTACTCC
>JAMKCH010033958.1:0-14732 GCA_023653785.1 Ophioderma brevispina | reverse complement strand
ATGTATCACTACAATTACACAAGATACATGCATAATTTAGGCAAAGCGAGGCTGCAAAAAATGACGTTAAGTTTTTAAGATTTCCAACCATTTGATCAGGGGTCTCCCCTTCTCCAATCCAATGACACGCCACAATGACATGCATTGTATACTTAAAACACACACGGGCACATAATCTACATACCACCTTTGTTCCGCGGTCCGTACGCAGGGGGGTGGCGGGGTACGGTCGCACCCCCTCAAATCCCACAAAAGGCAAAGGTTCACTTTTTTCTGATTTTTTGAAAAAAGTCCAATAATTTAGAGAAAGCTTGACAAGAACGGCTCCACTTCTTGGCGATGAGTGTTCAATAAGTCGAATAAAGAACCCTTTTAGGGGGTTTAGGGAAGTCAAATTTTACCAAACCAAGGTCCACTTTTCTAAGTCCTGCACCCCCCCCCCCCCCAGAATAATTGATATATTGTTTGAATAATTATAATAAAGAGTGTATGCAATATACGATCCGGAAGAGTGTTTCAATTTGTTTCTGTGGGTGATTGCTTCTCCGTAAGTTTGGAAACGCAGTGAATGTGAAATTTCCAGGTTAAGTTTTTAAGCCTAGATGTGGCGTCTCGAACGCTTGTTTGTAAATCTGCTATAAAAATAGTGGTAATTAAACTTAAGTTTGTGAGGACTGCAATTTTACCTTTTGCAAATGACTTGACTTCGCGTTAGTCAGACGAACATCTATCTCATTTAGGCTTTAACATACCAATCATTTCTTCTCAAATGTCCGGCATTGTCATGTAAATACAGCTATATTAAGCCAATATTAAACAAAATTGAACTATTTTTTTAAATGATTCGCGGTACTTGACTCGCGTTAAACTTCTGGGTATTGCATTACCAATTTTGGTCAACTTTTGAAAAAAAAAAAAACAGATGCCAGTTTTTTAAGTAAATAGTTTTTCAATCTTTTCATGCAAATTATTGACATGGAGATTAACCAAGATTTAAATGAAAAGGGATTGTTAAAATTGCCACTTTTTGAGGGATAAATTCCCAAATTCATCACTTAACAATATTTTGTCACCAATTTAATACTAATGATACTGTGGATCGAAGTTACTTTGAATCATATCTATTTGTTATTTTTTGTAACTCTCATCACTTAAATTGCTTTTTTTTTTGTCCGTCGGACACTAAGGTTTATCACACAAGTCCTATGGGACTCTCCATTTTAAAACCAGACCTAGTACAAGCACGTAGAACTTAGTGTCCGTCGACTCTCACACTTAAACCTTCGTTCCGAGGGACAAAAACATTTATCACACGCACGCAATCCTATGGACGCTCCCTTTTAAAACCAGAGTCCTAGACATTGACGTAGAACTTAGTGTCCGTCGGACTCCTCACACTTAAACCTTAGTGTCCGACGGACAAAACAATTTATCACACACATTCCCTTGGGACCTACATTTTAAAACCAGAGTCCTAAAAGTGAATATAACTCAGGCCATCCGCCCGGACTCCTTCCTACTCAAACATTGTGTCCGCCCGGACAAGACAAATTATCACACCAGTCCTATTGGACGCCTCCATTTTAAACCAGGAGTCCTAGACAATGAAACTTAGAACTTATGTCCGTCGGACCTCACCTACACCTTAGTGTCCGAGGGACAAAACAATTTTATCACACGCATTCCTATGACGCTCATTTTAAAACCAGGAGTCCGAGGACATTGAACGTAGAACTTATTTGTCCGTCGGACACTCACTCTTAAACCTTAGTGTCCAACGGACAAAAACAATTTAATAATCACACCAGTCCTATGGGACGCTACATTTTAAAACCAGGAGTCCTAGACATGAAATATTACTCGCCATCCTCCGGACTCTCCGACTCAAGCATTGGTGTCCGACTGACAAGAACACTTATCACACCAGTCCTATTGGACGCCCTTCCATTTTAAAACCAGGAGTCCTAGACAATAAACGGAGACTAGTAGCCGTCGGACCCTCAGATTAAAACCTCAGTGTCCCGACGGACACAACACATTGTAACACACAGTCCCGATGGGACGTTCCATTTAAAAAAAAAAAAAAAAAAAAATAAAACCAGAGTCAGGACAATGAAACTTAAAAATTAGTATCCGTCAGACCCCATAGTTAGCCTCATCAGGTCCTACGGACCTCTGCACTTAAACCGTAGTGTTCCGGCGGACACAAAACGACTTATAACCAGAGCCCTACTGGACGCTCCATTTTAAACCAGGAGTCCTAGGACCATGACTCCAGATTTAAACCTTAGCGGCCGACGGACCCTACACGGCGGACGCTCTTAAAATATGACACCGCAGTCCCGCGGGCTCCCATGGAATGTTTGTAGGCCTGCTCAGAACGATACACACACAATAACCAAAGTAATCCAGAATGCCAACAGAAAATACCGAACCTGTTCCATCACTGCACTAAACGGCTAGACAATATTTTACTGTTACAACACAGGGACAGTAAATCTGGCACCACACAACCATGAAATGACCTTTGACCTTTCACATTTACTGTAACCCATATAGGTAGACCACTTACACTGGCTTCCATAATGAAACAAATCTTGGCTAGGTTACATTTCTGTATGGCATCTGAAAATTAAAAACAAAACCTTAAACCGGAAAAACTACTTCACATACCACAAATGCCCATAGGTATAAGACTACAGCAACGGCTTTTTTCAGAGCCACCCGATTTCCAAACTTCATAGTTATAGCCTGCGTAAACATTCAACACTAGGGGATATTCAACTACCTTTGTTACCTCTTTATTCGTTTTTGTTTTTAAGCCTTCTGAAGGGTTAATTTCACCTTAAATTAAAACCTATCAACCCGGAAAAACTATTCAACAACTCATAATGCCAATAAGTCCTAGAGAACTACAGCAAACCGCGTTTTTCAGAGCCACCCCGATTTTCCAAACTTCAAGAGTTTATAGCCTGCTTTAACATTCAACACTAGTGATATAATTCACTACCTTTCTAACCATCCTCTATTTTGCACTATACACTCAAATGAGACACGACCTTCTGTCAGCCGTTTTTTTTTTCACCTCAGCATAAACCCTCACATAGGCCTATAATAAAAATCATACATATGGTTTCTAATTCACTTCTGCCACGTCATGACATCCTTGGAAATAAGAAATTTTTAGGAATGCCCTTTTCTTGGGAGAATTTAATACTGCGTCTCTAGTAATCGTTGATACAGCGCACCCAACCCCCTATTATCAGAGAGTCAACCATCACGGATGCAGATGTCCTAAGGGTCAACAAATTTTGTCCGAAAGAGATGAATTGAAACCTTATTTTGCTTGTTGGGGGATGATTTGTCAAGCAGAGTAAGCACTGGTATTTTCCATGTGAGAAAGGAATACTGGAACATTGAAGGGTGCCCAAGAAGCAGAGACTGGAATGTCCATAGAAATAACCTTTCTATTGGAATGTCCCTCACTCTCAAGAACCTAAGTCCAACCTTACCACCACTTGGTGTTTATTGTGGGAAGAGTTAGCACCAAAAGATTGGACTTGGTTTCTACTTGAATGACAATGGGGATGGAACTTTCCTGAGTGGACACCCTTATGCGTGCCTGGTTCCCAGAGATGGAATTGGCAGCACCCAACACGGAACTGATGACCATCAGGACACTACAGAGCAACATATTGTGCCAGTGGTCGTGTCAGGAACCTGGAAACTCTTGTAGAAAGCCACCATTTTGTCTACGCAATGCCAAGGAATTTGAGGACATCTTTTGCGAAATTGCTAATTAAGGTAAAATTAGCAGAAATTGTTGTCAAAACAGGTGCGCCCTACACCTGATGGCTTTTTTTTAATCATTTTTAGAGCCAGTAACAGATTGCTTGACCCACAAAAACATGGGGTTAGAGACCACAAACAAGTAAAAAAACACCACAAAATGACATATTATGGCTGTGCCTCGAAAAGGTGATTTTTTGGGGAAAACGGTGGCCATTTTGGATTTTGGGCCGGCGCCTCTTTTTATTAGACCCCAGTGGAAATGTTGTCATTTCATGTTGAGATGTGAGATAGAGTAAAATAGAATACAAAAAAATAGTTGCAAAAATAAATGACAAAAAAATATTGTTCAACCCTGTTATAGACACTCCTAATTTGAGCCAATTGACTCCGCGCTATCAATTTCACATCGATTTGCTACTTCTAGGGCAGCAACTAGAACATCTTGCTGGGCGCGGTTCTGACAGCTGCGAGTTTTGGAGATTCATAACTAACAAATATTCTGGTCAAACATTATCAGTTAAGAGTTAGGGAGTTTTTGGTTCACTTTCATTCCAAAAGCAACCAAATTAGCCCAGATGTTGCCTGAAGATTACTATCTTGATTTTGATGGGCGCCAAAAAGGCGCCACCTGGGAGTCGCCATAATGAACAAATCCAAAATGGGCGCAATAAAAAATTGCAACAAATGTATTAGTAAAATGGCAATAACTCATAATTGATACATATGTAGGTTTTTTTTGTCAGAGGAATCCAAGTTCAAACGTATCTTAATTATGAGAGTCAAGTTCATCCTTAAAGTACTTAAAGGTCACATTTTGGGGTCAAAACAAAATCCAAAATCGGCCGCCAAAAAATTGCAACTGTCAATAAAAATGGTATAACTCTAAATTATACCACTTTTAGGGGGTTGGTCAGAGAGGCTAATTTCAACGCCAAATCTTAATATGGGGTTTGTTGTGTTTAAGGGGGTTTGCACGAGTTAAGGGGGGTTGCCCAGTTTAAGGGGGGTTGTTGGGGTTTTTTTTTAAGGGGATTGGGGGTTTAAGGGGGTTTTTTTTTTTTTTTTTTAAAAATTGTAAACCACTCCCGCCAGGGATTTTTTAGCGTTCGAGAACCGCGAGTGTATTTTTTACAGGTAATTTGATTTGAAGATTTTTCCAAGTTACAGGTCACGAGATTTTGGGATTGGTTTTTTGGTGCTTTTTTGAAGACTTGCAGAACGCATAATTTTTAGCCTTCGTGGCTTCCTAGGCGCTCCAGAGTAGGATACCAATTGGGGGTTTTGAAAGATTTCCTGTTTTTAAAATTGTCCTCTTGTCCCTTGTTTAGCGCTGAATGTGTTGTGATATACAACAATAGGAAAACCCAAATGTTTATTTCTTGAAAAAAATGCCTTTATGAGCCGATGGTAGCGGGAGGTTTTGCATTCAATTCAAGACCCAAGAAAAATGTCAAACCCTAACTAAACAATATTATTTATGGGTTTTTCTGTGTCGCCTGCCCTGAGGCAGGAGGACACATGGGGACTGCTCGTCCGTGTTGTGATTGTTGTTATGGAAAAAAGGTTATTATTTACCTTCTTAATTATTTTAACATTTGACGGATTTAAACCGAACTTGGTCACGGGTGCAGTTATTAGGCATCCCTTTTGCTGATGAGCTCAAAGTAACATGTAAGGTAAAGTTGTAAAAATGAGGATGAAACTATATTAAATTGGACTCATTTGAAAAAGTTGTGTTCGTAATTGGAGCCAGGTTTGGGTCATAGCGTTTGTTGTAAACATGGGATGCCTCACTTGTTGGTGGGGGTCGGGGTTGCATGCCGAGGTCGGGGGTCATGTGAAGTCGGGTGGGGGTAGTTAAGCTTTGCGGAAGATGTAAGTTTGCCTTTTTGAAAAGTGAAGTTCAATTGGGACCAAATTTTTTACATGGGTGCAACATGGGATCCCTCGTTGATGAATGGGGTCAAAGGTCAAATGTTCAGGTCAAAGGCTGTGAGGTTAAAGGCGTTAGCTAAATGGAAAATGGAAATACAAATGACCTCTTGAAAAGTGAAGTTCAATTGAGATTACACTTAAATCATGGGCGCAACATGGGGGTCCCTCTTTGTTGAGGACTGGGGTTCAAAGGTATGTGGGTGAAGTTGTAAAGAAAAAAAATGGAAATGTGTGGGGTTTTGGGGGAATATCCTTCTATCCTTTTGGAATATTTCCCAGTCTTAGTGCTATCAGATCAAGGTTTAAATGGTTAGCCTCCGATATAATGATTTTGTAAATAAGAATAATGGATCATGTTACAGTAGCAAACAAGTCATGTTTAAATTAATGATGATGTTGGGATAATAATGAGCCATTATCATTACCAGTTTAACTACGTTAGCAACTTAGATAGTCTGTGTAAACACCAGAGTGTTTCTGTTAATATTGGTTATCCTTTTATAATATATTGAGGTATTGTATGAACAGGTTATGTTATTTATGTCAATATGGATCATTATGATAATAAATTGAACAGTGCACTGAATGTGCTCTGGGGAAAAAAAATAATAAATTATACCACTTTTTAGGGGGTGTTTTGGTCAGAGGGTAATTTCATGCACTCTTAATTATGGGAGGTCACGGTTCACCTTTGAAAGTTGACTTTAAGTATTTTTGGGTCAAAATCTAAAATGGCCGCCATAAAATGCGGGAAAATTGCAAATGTAATTATTAAAAATGGCTTAAATTTACTATTTTTAGGTTTTGTCAGAGTGGCAATTTCAATGTTTATGTTCATTATGATAGATCAAGTTAATCCATTGAAGACGACATTAAAGGTCATTTTTGGGGTCAAAGTTCAATTTTTCATCAAGGTAGGCGCCTGAAATCGGTTTATCTGAGGACAGATTGTATTGACACACGTCATTTAGGGTCAAGTATCAACTGTTCCTAATACAACATTTTAACTACTAAAAACTGCGCATCTACTGCTACATATACTACTACTACTGCTGCTGTGCATACTAATACAAACCAATTGATGTAAATTAAGTACCAGGATAAGGGGGATATCAAAATTCATTTGATGCAGATGAGATGAAGTTAAAATAAGCAAGGTGATGATGGAACAGTTTCTGCTTGAAAATGACAATTATGAATAACTGCTGCCATATCCAGCACAACAACAGTGTCTTGTTTGGCAGCAGTTGCGCGGCCACTATGTGCTTTAAGGCATTGTAGAATGTCCACGACTTCGTTCTGATCTCAAGAACCCTCGATCAGCCAGGCTTGGTCGGTCTTTCTGCTTTCGAACCGAAAAAAAATCGGACATGTTCGGCAGCCGGACGGACGGGACTGAAGGGAGAGGAAAAGTTGTGTGATTAAGGTCATATTTGCCTCTGTACGCGCACATCATTCGTACCTTTTGCCTTGGATCAGGTCGCGTTAGCGAAGGATAGAATCATGTCCCGTTTATAGTATCGGGTACTGGTTTTGAAAGCCTTTCGGCTTCGTGGACATTATTCGACATGAAGAGCTTGACCAGTGTCACAGTTGAGATAGTGAAGTAGCGACAGCTTCTTCCATTACACTATCTGGGTATCGAGGCTACAAGATCCTGATTTGTAACAAGGAAAGGATCGCCCAGCTGTTTCACCTCCTCGACGAATGAGAGCACATCTTTTCGAAAAGGACTGCAGGCCTGGGTCCTTGCTCATGATGATCTCGGTTCGATACAATGGTGGATCACCGATTTGCTAAAATTCCTCAACTACCCGCGCGCAATCAGGTCCGGTCAGCATTAAGAGTGTAAACCCCGTCGGGGTTCTCATAAGCCCTGCCGCTCACCAGTGTATGGAGGGTTTTGTGGGACTGTCTGGACTTGGCCCTTTGCAATAGGCTGAGCTTTTTAGTGATACGACACAACAAAATTGCCCTTCATAAATTCAGCATGCACTTGCGGGTGTTCCTCAACCAAAGCACCATGTCACGTACATGTACGGGCAGCCAACGTGCATAATTCGTGTCATCCCATTTCGTGAAAACAGCTCATTAATCCAACTGCTTTTCATTGTGCGGCAAAGCTCACGCAAAATTGTACATAAAGTTACCTTCCCGAAGGGACTTCACAAACTGGCACATCACAGCTCACGATCCAACAATGACCATTACTTGAAATGATTTATATAGACTCTTGATCGTTGATCCCATATCAAATGACCCAGGTGGACCCATTACTTTCTCCAATAATCATGTAGGATGTCTTCTTGGCAGGTACAGTGAATTAGGGTGGACCTGGTGAGAACAATCTTGTGCGCTTTGATATGATGCTCATTGAGGGCTGATTCGGCGCGGCCCGCTGTCAGGACCTGAGCATGAGCTATAGGATGGTGGCCACCTAGAGTTGCGCAGTAGTAAATTCCCTATCATAAGATGCATCTTGTCTTCAATGTACAGTGCCAGCATCATAGCGACCGACCTATTTTCGATTTGTATTCTCGAAGTTTGTCAGGTATGGCCATTGCAAGACGTTGATATAGCAAAACAGTGGCTGATCTGCACTAGACCCGCTAGTCTGACTGGAGAAGTAGGAACTCAGTAGCTGCCATTGTTATATCCATGGCGTGTTTCATTGAAGATGCATGGCATGCGGCCTTGTCTGGGAATAGGGATTTATGCGGATCTCAGCAGGGAAGCTTTATGAATGTCACTGTCCAAGCATAGAGTGTACTCGATACCAGGTGATGATGTCTTCGTCTGCTAAAGTGTCTTGCTTTAGCACCTGCTGAGCTGACATGTGCCATCCATGCTTCATCTTTGATCTTGGCACCTCTCACATCAATGGCTGGTCTCACTTCCCCATTGTTTCAATTTGGGCGCAAAGATATCTATATTAGGAAGTTCAGTTGGCGATTGTATCACATAAAAGTCTGGTAGCTTAGGAGTGACGTGTCAGGGGATAAGCTGAGGGAGGGTCGGTTTCATTCCATGTTCTCACGTGAGAGTAGTTGTCCGTCAACATGTATCCTATGAAAAGTTGCCTTGCGCCTTGCTTGTCTAAAGATTATCAAAATCTGGGTGGTGAAAACATTGGCGAATGTTTTGGGTGGGTAAGGTAAAACAGCCACCTGAGCATGACGAGCCACATCGCACGCCAAATATGCTTAACTTCCATTGATGCGACTGTACGATCCGGTGATTTCACGTTCGTGGTTATTATCACCTGCTTTCTGATACGTCCCATTCCATGCAACTTGAGGCCATAATACAATGGGAAAGTGGTTCTCGCTCGTTGCTATTGCGTATCGCAGAAGTTTTGACTTCATGGTGTGTCCCTTAAGCAGGTATTGAAGATAAGAAGTTGTGAGATGTTGCACGCGATTTTGTCCCTTGCTTCAGTTTGTTGTCCCTCAGTTTGTTCACATCCAGGAAGAGCAGATGGACTGAACCGGAGACTTCACTGAAGAAGCTTCCCCATCTCATTCAGTTACTGGTTGCTGGAGGCAGTTAGGGCTGAATGAACGCAAAAGGCTCTTGCCTTGTAAGCCACAACTTATGCATCATCCCGGTGCACGCATGAATTAAGCGCCTCTCCGATCCATTGTGACCTATGTCGTTATGCAAGCTCATCAAAACAACTTCATCTTGTGAGATATGTATATATCCTTGCCTTCCTTTTACTCCCCTTGAAAAACTCTGCAATTCAGGTAGGGAATTTAAATTAGTGAGTGAGGCTCTTTGCTAGAGCATGGGTTACCTTGATCGGTCATGAGGTTCCGATACATCTAAACCTTGAGAGCTTGAATATGGTGTTGTCAGAATGTTCTACCAAGGCGGAGTCTCGCATGCGCACATAACACTGAGTTGATAATATGCATCAGCTGCGTGGTGTCAGAAGCTACGGAAACCAGTCTGGGGTCCGTTCCCCGGAAACTCAGTCGTAAATCTACGTGGGAAGGCTATGTCATGTCTGAGTGGCCAATTTGTCAAAGCACTGTGTAACTGGTATGAAAAAGGCCTGGTATGTGAGGCCATCGCAGGAGTTAGTATTTACACGTAGGGTACGCACGTTTGGGGAAAACGGGCCCCGGGCCAGTAAAGTAAGTTAAAGTTTTTCTTAGTCTTGGCCCAAGTCTTTAGATTTGCATCAACAACATTAGTTGCTACTTTGTGGTGGTGAGCCTTGTTGCCTTTTCACATATTATACAATACTCTTTTTCTTGATATTAACTAGAGCTGAAATGTTCAGATGACCTCCTAAGTTTTTTTGGACGGGTTGTAGTAGGACCAGCTTCTTGTCTAGCTTCTCTTTTCTCGTTTGACACGAGAATTACTACAGAAACTCCTGCATTTTTGTGATATTTAGTTAATCGGTGCGGCAATGCCTGAGCCATCATTTACTACTGATTGTAACATTGATACCGAAGGTGTTTGTTGGCTTGATAGAATTCCAGTAATTGGATATTGATACAAGGGATACAAGACCTGTTTGTAAGGCTTCTTCGGTGTGTCTATTGACAAAGTCAGTGGAGTTCCCAAATTGATAGACTCCGCGAGACAAGAGAAGCAATCGTTATCATTATGTAATTATAATATTACCTTATGAACTTATCATACAGTCTCAAGTAATGTATTGTATGAATAGTTCAGCTATGAATGGCATCAGGCACTATCTTTTTAAAATCTTAACTTTGACTTGGACTTGAAACTTGACCTTTCCTTAAAATATCAATTTAAAATACAAAAGAGAGTAGTAGAATAATGGTTTTAAAGATTAACAATATTTGCAATTTAGTGATAGTTCCAAAAAGCCATTGTCTCCTGGCCACGAAAACCTATAAAATCAGGTTACATTTGTCATGTTTTGACAAAAATACATAATTTGGCCCGCATAATGACTTATAAGTCGACATTAAATAATAACCTTGACCTCAAATCATTAAAATAAACCTGGGAATCGGAATTCCTACCTTGCAAACCTATAAAAAGTGGTGCATTTATGATTTTAGCACTTCTAAATGGGAAATCAAATTGTGAGGCGGCCATTTTGGCGTTGTTCCATATGGAGGCGCCAGAGGGCGGCCAATTTTTGGCGCCCATCAAAAATCAAAAACTAGTCATGGTCTAAGCACATCTGGCCAAATTTGGTGCTTTTGGAAGAAGAAAGTCAACCAAACAACCCCTCTCTCTCTAATGCCCTACCATCTCTGACTATATGTTCCACACTGGTTATTGATGATTTTAGTTTTACTGGTGGACCGTGTGATATGTTGTGTTTCTTCTGTGAGAGTTTTAAATGTGGAAAGAAAACATGCTCAAAGTTGCCATTTTTCATAGACTACGTGTTAGACGATGGGGCGTGGACCAAATAACCAACTGTATAACAAATTCTGTGGTCACCATCGAGGGGCTAAGGGAAAAAACCAAGTTGTATTCATAATAACTTATACAATAACATAACTGTCGTTCCCGCGTACATAAAATTGGGCAATTTTCTTAAAAATAAAAAAATGTCACCTCAATTTCTTTTTCCAATTCAGAGACCATGGATATGTAAAGACTTCAGCAAACATGAGCTAAAGATATTACTATGGGCCTGGTATGTGGGGCCAGTGTTATAGCCAGGGTGTACCACCTCCACGATGAGGGTTGAGTGACAAATTACCCGTCCTCTCTCATAATCAACTAACAGGGTACATTATAATATAGGTCGTTGACACCAAGTTCTTCTGAAAACGCGGTATGGTGGTAAATGGTAAATTGAATAGAATGAATTTTAAGCAAATAGTACGGATTTTGGTTCTGCACAAAGTTGTTAGGTCAAAGCGTGCCAGCAAACATTCTCTAATGATTGTTTGTTCATGTTTCTTCCTTTTCGAATAACTGATGAAAAACATGGCCAAAGTTAATGAAACGCCACTATAGAAGCTCAATGTGTATTTATTTGGAATTGAGGTTAGTATTTTGTCCTGAAAAAAGTACTGGAGAGCGGTTAACAGCTGAATCTCTTCAGCTGCGCAACAATATAACAATGGTCATGCACTCCCAGATGAAAGAAGAAATAAAGTGTTGTTCACACCGCATACCGGGCGGTGAATTGAATATAGTTAAACGTCCATTGTTTGCTGAAGTCTATGTGTATCCACTAGTCACTGATATTGGGGAAAGAAATTGAAGGGACATTGTATTTTCAAGAAAAGTGCCAGTTTTATGTGTGGGAAGAGACGATTATATGATTTTTTTAAGAATTATTATGAATTTACACTTGGTTTTCCCCTGGAGACAACAAAACAACAGCATGAAGGACATGCCCCATAGCCTATGTGTACAAGATGAGTTAGTGGTGCATAACCATAAATTGGTGTCTGCAAGAACATTCGCATCAGGCCAATGAACTTTGATTCATTGTTTCGGTTACAGTTTTCGGGAAATGGTACATGGATAGTAATTAATTCCTTATTAATCATTTTAAATGATTTAAGCGAAATCATGATAAACCATGTTGCGATGTTACTGTATACCATGACCAACAATACGCCCAATAAATACCACCTAGATAGACTCTCTTGCACGACATTTATTACATGGAGTTGAGACTAAGATTTTAACAAGTTATAAACAATGACGTAAAATAAATCTAGACCCGCTACCGGCCAGCGGTTGTTTGGAAATTTGTCGAAAGTTAAACATTACACAAAATGCATCTGGAATTCCGGTCCAAGCAACACACTGCAAAAATCGTACACGAAGCAAATCAACGAAGCAATAACATAGGTGATTTCACACCCGTGTAAGAAATGTTGTTTACGTTCAAAATTATCGATGTTTTGGTCGAATTTTAAGCCTGGTAAAAATTTGCTAATTTTGCAATCTTTCACTTCATGACTTATAAATGAGTAGCTATATCCCTTCTGCAAAATCTCTCGTGAGTCGATACACTTTCTATCGACAGTCATGTCGCCCTAAGGCAGATTACAACGTCGCCATATTTTATCTGATCGACACACACGACACAGGAAAATGGGCCAAAATGGACGAAGGATGTATTCCATCAATAATGGTACTTGACAGTGGACATGGCGTTTATATAGCTGGGATTCAATCTTAGGCCTCCTTTCGACAATATATATAAATGAATCTTCCTTCATTTGTAATAAAGGCACAAAAAGAAACTTACATGCTGATGCAGACAGGCAATATTTTTTGTAATCTAGGATATATGTTACATCAATGCTGACCTTAGAAATATCTCATTCTGGATGAATCAAAACAAATGACCCCTTAATGATAAGAAGCACAAAGATTTGCTATTTGTTCTCGACCCAAACTGGACCGATCAAAAAGATATCAAGCCCCCCCCGTTTATTCCTAAAGTCGAGGTCAAGCTGATATGTAAATACGTGCAAGTATTTAGGCCTCACTCCTTGATCAAACCATGAGCTGGCAACCCCCATAAATAATGTGTTAAATATTTCAAAAATACATTGGGTTGGTTATACCGTAATCAGGGCAGTGGATGTCAGTAGACCATTTGAATACAATTTACGAAGCATTAGTGATTCCTCGTCTAAGTTATCTGGGGTAATTGCAATGATACTCTTCAAAGGCAGGGTGGAACGTCTTCAAAATCGTGCCGGGAGAGCTAGGTAGAGTCCCCTGTTATGTCAACCCTAAAATATTTTGCGTTCAAAATTACAACTGGAATACATTGGAATTGCATCCGTAGTTAGAATAGAAAAGGAAACTGGCTCACGTGTTTAAATGCTTGCTGGCCTTGTTCACAATAAAACATTCAAAAAACTATTTTACTCTGTTAGGGAACGTTCGTCACAATACAACGGGTATTTCACATGAGCAATTTTGCTCTTAATTTAAAACCAAAACTTAGGCTGGCAGACGCATGTTTGTTCAGGGGGGCTAAGAATGGGGAATTCCCTCCGCAATGATATCAAAAGTCCTCTACCAAACAGCATAAGTGCCTTTTAAAACACAAACCTTTTAAATTGTTAACAATTCGCTAAAAACAGTGCTGCTAGTAACTGTTTACTTTCCAGCTCTGTTAATAATCAGAAATTTCAAATATTGCTAGTCTTACAATGTATTAAATTATGGCTTCATTATAATTTCCAGTTTACCCTTGTTTTGTGTGTATAAATTTGTATTCAAATTTTAGTTGCAATTTGAATAAGCCAAATCGGCATGATGACTTCCGGTGGTGACTGCGCAGTTGCCGGTAAGATTCGCGGGCGAGGTCAGGAGTCCTCATCACGACGAGGTTGCTGTATTATCCAAAGCACTGAATTAGTAGCTACATGAATTCATTCGATTTTTCCTGTCTTTAATCATTCCAATTGAAGTAAAATATTTTTTGTCGGGATCATACAAATTGGGACAAAGAGAATTGAAAAACCAAAAAGCACACGAAAATCAATAGCCAAGGCATTTTTGTGGTAACGGCAGGTTCATCGCATTGCGAAAACTACAGCAACCTCGTCGTTTGTTTCAAGACAGATTTGGACACCCGAGATCGTGGCGTGGCGTGTATTACCCAATGACATCACAAATCGTAATGCCGCTTTCGCCTTATTTAAATTATCTGTGAATACCTTTTGTTTTGTGTGTAAAAATTGTATCAAATTAAGCTCAATGAATTACAAATTGTCTTTGAACAAAAATTGAGCATGGGCTGCCCATAGTGCTAGTTGGTTTTAAATATTTGGACTTTGGTAATTATTTATTGCTATTTAAATAATTGTCTTTATTGTTGATTGCCTCTGGTAAATATTGATTGATATCAGTGATTGGTTATTATGAAATGTAATATTGTAAGGTTCTATTTAATGTGTCTTTTGTATTATTTTAAATAACTGATTTTGATGTTTTATATGGTGAAACCTGGGCCTAAGGGAAGAAAAGAGGCTATTTGTATTGTCATGACGAAGTGTCCCGGTTAAGCAGAAATAAAC
>JAMKCH010033957.1:0-15749 GCA_023653785.1 Ophioderma brevispina | reverse complement strand
ACAGTTTAAAAATTGTTTGCATAACTAAGCCTGCCTTTAAACTTTGTGTATTTTATAACAAAATCAACAGTTTTCCTATTTTAATTGGTATTCCACACACACCAATTTGTATAAACAAAATTCACTTAGTTTCGTTCTTGAAATAAAGGTATTGTTCCACAAATTTGTCAGCATTCTATCGGAATTTATTGGTTAGACATAGCCAGTCTATGCACTTCACATCAATTTGTATCTCTCCGTTAGTTTTCACGTTTTATATATGTGTACAGACTATATAATGTGTGTGGTAAATAGTTTACATTTCTCGTCAAAAGGTTAACAAAGATTAAAATTAAACAAAAAGATAAGAAGAAAACGTAGCTTGATTTCTAATTTGTCCACTATCCCCCCCCAGTTTTGGTAAGTGTGATATTTTTCAAAATCTGTGTCGTAAGACCTGGTCTGTTGATAGCATGCACCGGATCATTGGCAAGCTTTGAAATAAATCATTTGTAATCAAACGATACTCAGGCGGCAATCGGTGATGTCCACCCTCTAAATTTTTCCAGGGATTTAAAGTTAATCTTAAGATTGTGGTTAGTGACCAACTATGTTTGGTTTTTAACATTAAACGCTATTGCCTTGAACATTAACTCATATTAGATTTGAATGCAAATCTAAATATGATATGAATCTAAGGCAATGGGGATTTTAATTTTAAATCTATTTTGATTGTACTAAGCTACAATCCTAAGGATTAATTTAAATCCCTGAAAGTTCGAATTTAAGATGACGTCTGAATGTTTCCATATTCCTTGCGTCCGTGTCCCATGTTCCCATGCAATAAGTTAACCGGACGCAGTTCACTGCCGATCATTTGCGATTGTGAAGGCTTGCAACCGCCCCGATGGTTTTCAACACCCACGTCATAACCTTTTACGAAAATTCCCAATATAAGGTGTTTACGAAAGCATCATTTAAATACTACAGAGAAAGCAAACTTGAACCTATTTTCCTGGCTATTTTCATGCAAATTTAACTAATGATAATGGTACTCACAGTTTGAGTGTAGATGCCTATTTGAAAACTTTAATGACATTTGGTATTAAATATCCGTTACTTTAAGTGCAAGTAAAAGATAATAATCTAACTGAATATGTAAAGCCACTGTGTTAATTCAACAGATTTCAAACCAAAACTGTTTAGTAAATATATTTGTTAATTTTTAAAGTAAATTTTTTTCCATCAAACCTTTTATTGGGCCTATTGGTCCTTACGTATTGTGTTTATTTAGGCAGCTGTCAATAAACGGATATCCGCCCAACATAACAAAAATGGATTTGTCTTTGTACATAACTTTGGGGGTAAAAAACTTGCTTCTCCCAAGAATATATTACAAGGAACGCTGTATATTTAGAAACAGATGATAGTGGAAAGTCTAATATGTCAAAGAAATCAAAAAATTATTAAGAAATTTTAAGCAATATTCTATCTCAAATAGATGTCAAAGTTGTATAATTAACGATCGTGTGCTTGTTATTGTAAAAATTAAATCAATTGAATTAAAAATACAGAGAGATGTTTAAATTCAATTGCATTGTTTGCATTGTGGGTTCCTTTTGTTTCACGTTTCAATCTGTTATAACGGGAAATTAATTAATTTATCGTGGAATTCATGTAGGTCACATCACTTTTGCTCTTCTACCCACTAGAAGTAAGTTGTACACATGAGTTTTGTGAAGTTTCCGTAACCTGACCCATCTGACCACTCTTTTCTGACACCCTTATGATTACGGAAACCTTAAACGGTATAAACACTTGTTTCTTCCGTTAAGGTTTTCGAATTCAAAAGTATGTCAAAAAAAAGTGTCATATGGCTCAGTTACGGAAACTCCCTGTATTTGATGCCTCCGAAAGGAAACTTTTCGTGGGTTGAGACAATACGCTGCTAAAAACTAATCTCATTTTTTAAAGAGGTGAAATGGAGACGACGTGGCTGTCAATCAGATCTCTCACCTTTGACTAGCCTGTCCCACAGTCTCGGCTGTGTCTTTGGGTTCAGAGTGCACTTTGTAAAACGATTAATTACACTGAAAATGCTAAACTAAAAATTGGAGACCTCTGCTCAGATTGAAATGCCACTCCTAATACCGCGCCCTCTATTATAATTTATCAACCAACTTGTCCACAAAACATGAATTACATAGGGCCCCTGGAATTATACTAAAACCGAAAGTCGTCATGGGAATGGGTTGTAGAGTCTAGCGATTTTTCAAGTCGCTTAGCTTTTCATTACCGTGGACTGGAGGGAGGGTTCGACAAGATGTATTTTTTGTGCCACCATACATGCTTTCAGATAGACGCACCCTCTGATCTTATGGATGCAATTTTCACGGCTTAAACACTGGCATGCGTACTGTTCTATCGGCAATTGTACTTCTAGTATACAATTTAGCTCAAAATTTAAAATCAGGTGTTTTAGGCCCTTGTTCCGATCGGCTTTCATTGTAATATACATATCGCTTTTATCATTAAAAACTGGTCTCCAGCACTCAAATCATGGTGTATTTTTCCCGTAAAGCATGACTAATTTTGTTTGCCAAACAGTAGTACTGGTGGGCTATAGAGGGCCATATTTGGGACATAGTTTCAGCTAGCTCACTTTGAACACAGGCTAGACTGATAACTTTAATGATGCTTATCCCATTTTCGTAGAGCGAAAAAGTGTCGAAAAACAGGTGCCCTCAACAAAAAATCCAAACAATAAAATACAAATATTTAAAAACACAAAAAAACTCAATATTTTTTACATAACGTGATAAGCTTTGCCTAATCACCTTCATTTTTGTGGCAATACCATGTTTTGGCCTGCAGGGAATCATTCTATGCAACTTTCATCTCACCACGACTTTTCGTTTTCTCGATATTGTAGTTTTAGCTTAAATGGGACTGCGGCGGGCGCTTTCCCCAAAAGTTACACATCATTTCAAAAGTTTAACTGGTGAGCCATCATCCGAATTGTTGATTCATTATTTCCTGAAGATTAGAGCTATGTACCAACTTACCATTTTTCCATGGCAATCACCATAAATTTGAAGAAAACATGCCCTCATTGGAATATACAGGGTCAACAAATCTTTCTTACGTGTGGGTTTCAATGGAGGGCATTTTTATGCCATTAAAACCTACAGTTTTAAAACCATCAACCATGTAAGAAAGGCAAATTTTTTCAGCAAGTGTTCATGAATAATTCTTCAACTTTTTTAAAATGTTAAAATCACAACCAAATTCAATAAATAGGAGGCACACGGGGGGGTGGGGGGGGTGGGGGTGGGACGTATTTCGATTAGTAACGGGCTGAGACAACCGGGCAACACCAACACATTTATCCTGAGCTTTTTGCGCATGCGTTGTACACAAGTGCCCGGTCCCGATGAACGGTTTTGATATCGTGCAGCCCCGTGAAGGCTCCGTGAGCATACAGTCTGTTGAATGCACAAAATGGTTATTAAATCTTACTTTTTAAAAAGTTTAAAAAAAACAAAATTACTGCCCAATTCCCACAAATTGTCAGGACCAGATGCGACGTATTACAACATAATTACAAGCAGAGATGCATTGACATGTCAGAATCATGCCGTGTTTTAATACGACGCATTTATCATGGCATGGCTAAGGCAGACTGTCACTGGACTGGGGTAATTGTGTATGTGGCGAAATGGAAATTTCGTCACATATTGAAAATACATACTACTAAAATTACATTGCTCGTGTTCTCCTACAACGCAAATAACATGGGATAGCGGATGATGATGACGTGAGCACAAAACCTCGCTCGGGCTAGCCTAGTAAAACGGGTCATACTGAAATTTCGGGCATGTCAGACGAGTCATTCTGCATTCACATTTACGAATCACCCTCATTCATGCCAACATTAATGTCAAAAAACGACGTAAAGGTTCCGTGTACTATGCTAGCCCAGTCATGCCTTCCACACACACACACTCAATCGCCGCGGTCAGCTATATTTACTATCATTTTCCAAGTATCGAGAATTCTTGCAAGTTTTTCTTGATCGTAGATTTAAACATTGCGGGAACGGGTGAACTTTTGAATCGAATTCTCAGTCTACATTCCATGCCCCACGTACACCGTATGCCGTGCATGAACTCTGATCCACAAAATAACCGTGTCGTAAAATTGGGAATTACAGTCTCTGATACAGCTGACATAACAACGATACGTATTGCTCGTACTTTGTTGGGGCTGTTGCGATGTGTTGTAAACATCTAGGAAAGTAGAAGGAGAGTAGGCAACGGCGAAATTTTAAATGCTTTGTCAGTTAGAGGGATTTTGGAAAACGCGCGAAATTCAAAATATCAGGGTTTTTACTAAAATCTAGTTGGTGCTCACCTGGTGAGCGCCAGATAAGTCCTCCTTAAATTACTTCTTCTTTCTCTGTGCCAATTTTCAGCACTGGGCGATATCTGGTTTAAGAGAAAATGGTCACCCCCAAAAAAAAGAACTTTTAGCGGATATTTCCTATATGATTCTACAGGCACCCAAATAACCCTTCTCCAACTTTAGTGCATTAACTTTGGTGTCCTGCCCCCCCCCTGGGAGGCACATTCTATGGGGAAAGCGCCCTCAGAACTCAATTTTAAGCCAAAACTGCATTTTCAAGAAAACAAAAGGTTATGGTGGCTGAAAGTTGCATAGCACGATTCCTAATACACCAAAAGATGGGTATTTGCCACCGAAATTAAGAACATTGAACAAAAAAATATAGGTATGGTCAAAAATAAAATGTTTGACAATTTGGCGGCCATTTTGGATTTTTTCGATGGGGCACCCTGGTTTTCGATTGATTCAAGTCATCAAATGAGCCTGTGTTTGAAGTGATCTGAAACATTGAAATTCTATAGCCCACCTCTTCTCGTAGAAAATGTTTCTATAGTATCTTTTATGGTACCCTTAGCGTCTATGGTACATGCATTGGTTGTACGGTGTGAACCCTCACGATTACCGAAAGAAAACGACAGCCCAAGTACCTCAACTCTAACCTTTCCAATTCTTTTTTGCGTCTTCATCACGCTGAGTAAGTATTAAGTCATTCAAAACCAGCGCTTAATCCACACGTGTAAATTCAAGCCGGATCAGGCACCGCGCTACAGCTGCTCGGTTAAAGTGTTGAAATCTGCAAATGATTTCTCAGGAGCGATGCAATAAGGATTTTATTTTCGAGAGGGCGCTATGGTCTCGTCAGATCTTCACTTGCAGGGGCGTACGACGTGGATATTTCAATTCACTTTATACATGCATTACCAACGGGGCATACAACACCATACATACATAGATATATAGATGCGATATAACGCTTTTCCACAGATCAAGCACTTACACCAAAAGACAATTACAATAATTCAAACAGGTGCATCTTAATTTACTTTTTAAAAACCTGAAGTGATGGGTCTCTCTGATAGAAGTGCGAATTAAATTAATTCTAGAAGCGTGGACCATACAAAGAGAACCTAGTATGATCACTTACAGTTCTTTTGGTTTTTGTGCTTACGGATGATTTTGCTAAGTGGTGAAGTATAAATGGGGAAAGATAAGGGTCCCATAATGGAACCTTGATCTAACTCACAGTCAAGGGAAACAGCAGCAGAAATACTGTTGTCAATGTTGACACAACTGTGTCTGTTTGACATATGATTGAAACCAGTCAAGGGTGGTCCAGAAACCCATATGGTACAAAGTATATGGATGAGAGTGGCGTGATCAATGTGTCGAATCAGGCCCGTACGCAGGGTGGGGGGGGTGCGGGCGGGGCGCCTCCCCCCCCCCCCCCAATTCCACAAAAGGGAAAAAGGTGCACTTTTTGCTTAATTTTTTGATAAACAAGGTCTAACATTCAGAGAAATTTGAACAAGAAAAGTCCACTTTTCAAGAGGGTTAGGAGCTGTTAGGTCCACTTTTAGCAAAAAAGGGTCCACTTTTTCGAAAAAAGGTCCTCTTTTTGCAAAGTCCCGCACCCCCCCAAAATAAATCCTGCGTACGGCCCTGTGTCAAATGCTGCAGTTAGGTCTAGCAAGACGGACAGCACGACCCTACCCTCATCAAGCTCGTGCATAAAATCACTTTTAACTTCATGCAAAGTACTTCATTAGTCTGTTTAATTGACAAATAATATTTGTACCTTTGCAACGATGCACTCAATTACTTTCGATATAAAGATATTACATATTGGCCTGCATTTTTTCAAAATATATGGATCAAGTGACGGTTTTTTAAGAATAGAGGTGACAATAGCATTCTTACGTGTGGTTGGAAAAGTACAAGTGGACAGAGAAACATTAACAATTTTAGTTATAATAATAATACCTAGCATTTAGTGACGCCACTCACCTTAGTATCATGGCGCTTACAATTATTATTACGCTGTCACTAGGAAATCATCAAAATCATTTCGCTTCAATTAGGGCGCAGCCGTAGCGCGCAGCTCCTATCAGCGCTTAGATTGTAACATTCCCCATTTCACTCCTGGGTAGAGAGAGGCAAGCGAGGTAAAGTGTCTTGGCCTCAGCGGGGCTCGAACCCACAACCTTCGGATGATGGGGCGGTCGTTCTATCCATTGGACCACACGTGCCCTCACAATGATGGATGTTTTAATGGTTTCCAGGCAACATTGACATGCTGATTCCAAATCTTGCTAATGCAACTCTGGCATCCTTGAGTATTTTGAGATCGGAAAGGGAGGTAAATTAACAGGAGCAAATCATGTAAATGTTTCACACAAGGTGTGTAGACATGTTCATCTGGTTCTAAGGATTAAAAAAGGGTATAGTTTCCTTTATCTACAACCTTTTGTGTTTGCAGACCGGTCAAAAACTGTTCAAGGTCATCATGGGGATAAACATTTATATTTTAATTTACATTACTATCTATGAGCATGGAGAATTTGAGCCCATTTTTAGAGTAATTTATTCATTATAAATTTTTTACCCCAGGGTGACCTTGAACCATTGTAAGACTACTGTGTTAAAGGTCCCAGGAAATGCAAATAGAATTGATGTAATTTTTGTCAAGTCTACAAGGAGGGACCAGAAAGCATTCAATATTTGGGTTGGTGATGACATCATTTGTGGTGTCATTGATTTTTCAGAGAGTAATAGAAAATTCCAGGTGACTGGTGTGAATCTATTCATGATACTGACTGATAATCAATAGTTTCACAAATGATGTCACTGGTATTGTATTCACCTTAGTATCATGGCGCTTACAATTATTATTACGCTGTCACTAGGAAATCATCAAAATCATTTCGCTTCAATTAGGGCGCAGCCGTAGCGCGCAGCTCCTATCAGCACTTAGATTGTAACATTCCCCATTTCACTCCTGGGTAGAGAGAGGCAAGCGAGGTAAAGTGTCTTGGCCTCAGCGGGACTCGAACCCACAACCTTCGGATGATGGGGCGGTCGTTCTATCCATTGGACCACACGTGCCCTCACAATGATGGATGTTTTAATGGTTTCCAGGCAACATTGACATGCTGATTCCAAATCTTGCTAATGCAACTCTGGCATCCTTGAGCATTTTGAGATCGGAAAGGGGGGTAAATTAACAGGAGCAAATCATGTAAATGTTTCACACAAGGTGTGTATAGTTTCCTTTATCTACAACCTTTTGTGTTTGCAGACCGGTCAAAAACTGTTCAAGGTCATCATGGGGATAAACATTTATATTTTAATTTACATTACTATCTATGAGCGTGGAGAATTTGAGGCCATTTGTAGAGTAATTTATTCATTATAACAGTTTTGTAACCCAAGGGTTGACTTGAACCCATTGCTACGACTACTGTGTTTTAAAGGTCCCAGGAAATGCAATAGAATTGATGTAGTTTTTGTCAAGTTCCAAGAGGGGACCAGAGAAAAGCATTTCAATATTTGGGTTGGTGAGACACATTGTGGGTATTGATTTTCAGGAGTAATAGAAAATCTCAGGGTGACTGGGGTGAATCTATCATGATACATGACTGATAATCAATAGTTTCACAAATGATTGTCACTGTATTGTATTCGTTTTCTGGCCCTGCTTATTGCCAGCGGAATGTCCCACAAAGATTGGAGAAGGTTTATCATCTCTTTTCCTGGTACCTTTAAAAGTAATGCCAGTATAGCAAATCTATACTTTTTAATCCTTAGACCAGATGACCCATGTCAGCCACCTTTTAATCCCGTATTGAAACGTTTACAAATTGGACACTTGTTACTATACCTCTTATAAAAATGCCTCAAGAAGAAAGCAGAAAGTTGCATCATCAAGATTTGAATCGTGGTCAAATGTTGCCTAGAAACCATAAAAAAATTGTGAGTCTTTGTAAAGTCATATGCTAGGTCTGGTTTATCGCTGGGACTCATTGATAAAGTGTTTTTGGATTTATGAGAGGGTATGGGTGGTATTGATTGTTCGAGACAATCGTTGCCATCCTTTCTGCATTTTGGTTTTAAAGAGTTCAGACTTTTTTTCAATGTGAACATTGTGCATTTCAGAATGAGACAGCAGGGAGATCATGTTCTGACCGCGACTTTCTCCCTTTCGCTATAGCTTTCTACGGACATATTACGTTCTACGTGCGCGGTGATTCTTGGATTCAGATATTTTCGGTTGTGAATTTTATATACATGATGGGGCTATGACCCCCCCAACCGGAATCCATAATGTACCCCCACTGTGACATTTATTACTAGGTACTTGTAGAGAGTTTCCATTCCGCAGATTACGATACTACACCTACTAAAAAGTATAAAGTTCATAGTTGCTAGTATCGGTATGTCCGAGACAAAAAACATACAAAAAAACAAACAAACAAACAAACAAACAAACAAACAAACAAACCTGTGCAAATAATGGTGGCCATGAATTCTAAAACTGGTTACATGGAATCAAGAAATCTAGGCATATTTTCTCATACCCAAAACTATTGGTGTGTGGATCGTCCAACACCCAGTAATTAACTTGTGTTTCAGTTTGCATTGGTGTACTTATTTTGATTGTTTTTTCGACTTTGAATGAGGTTTTGCCATTAATTCAGTCTGCCCAGGTGTGCGGGGGGGGGGGGGGCGACCAAGGAATCCCCAAGGTAGGACACCGCCATTTTTTACCGTAAACGCGAAATTGAAGAAAAATTTGATTTTTTTACAGTATTAAAGAAATTATAGGCTTTATTCCAAAAACGTTGGAGCTAAAGAATCCAACCCCACTGTAAGGGGCATTTCTGATTTTATTTTAGGAAATCGGGAACGAGGACGAGATCGTCATGAGGGGGCAGGAATACCCATGACCGACTACATCAAAGAATCCAATAGGTTTGTGGTTTGCACTTCGTATTGTTATAATTCTTTTAATATTTTGGGTGAGTTGCTATATGAATGAGGTTGGTCGCCATCGTCTGACCCTGTGTATGTGGGTGGAGTGAGCGCCCTCTTCGAAGCGGTAAGTATGCGCCACGCCACTAGCGAAGAAAACGTAAAATCGAGTAAGTACGTAAGCATAGTATATAAAACACTGAATCCCACTTTGGCTTAGAAAGAAAAAATGTTCGGTACCATTGCAAATGCGCAGGACGGAACATCGATGTTATCTGAAATTGTAAATTGTTAATATGATTGTGATAAATGAAGCTGAGGATTGATTCAATCCACAGTAGAGAGCCATTTCACAAAAGTCATGCCAGGCTAATTCTACAATGGATGGTATTGTCATAACCACTATGAATAATAAAATTCAATTCCCAGGCGCAGTTCAATAGCTTTTATTCACCATTATATTGGCAAATACACCCACTGTATTTATTTTAGCTACCCAGAACATGCATGGTCGCTGTTGTTTAACATATGCCCATCTCCAAGGCATACCTGAACGGAGCCTTGGTTAGATTTATGCATTCTTTTCCTCCCATAGACCGTGAACCTGTGAATGATACCTAAGATGATACCCGTATAATGTTTGCGAAAAACTCGTCAATCTTGGCTAAAAAGAAGTTTTTTAAGTTGCCATAACAGCAGTTTGATTATCGGCTTTTGATCCCAAGGCCAGGTTAGGGTTCAAAAAAAACATCCGTTTAGCCTAGTATTTTATTACTGATACCCATACACTAGTGCAGTCAAACATATTAGCACACTATAAGTCCAAACTTTGTTCATCCCTGGAACATACATTCATAGTATCTAAAAACAGGGAGTTTCCGTAACTGAAAACTCATCTGACACATTTTTCTGACACACTTATGATCGGAAACCCTTCACGGAATAAAGCACATGTTTTCGTTAAGGTTCCGGAATTCATGTGTGTCAGAAAAAAGTGTGTCAGATGGTCAGGTTACGGCAAAACTCCCCTCAAACATCTCATGTACTGCTACTGAGAGCTTTTACTTTATGTCTTAATAGCAATACTTATTTTGTTTCTTATATAATATATTATGTTGTTAACTGTAAAATCTGTAATTCGGGGGAAAGAAAATAATTTAACAGCACCCAATAATGCCTCAATATTCTTCTCAATCAACTTCATAACTTCATTAGAATGACTAGAAAGAAACTCCAATGCCAACAACGACTTATTACCGTTTTCAAACGCTGAATGGTGGTATGCATTGCACCATTTTGTTATCTCTAATGTAAGCTCTGCTTGAGACAGAGAACGTCTGTGATTTCTTGATATGACAGGAGGTTCACAACCTTTATTTATTATATATGGTTACCTCGCTAGCTTTTAAGATTTCACGCAAAACTTAACCACTGTTCAAACCGTCAAGAGCATTCGTGAGTAGTTTTGCCTGTTAGTTCTCTAACGGAACTTGTTTTCGGATAAAAATGACATGTCGTAAGGCCTGTCCCTGACCGTTCTTGACCGGGCGACTTCAAAACTTCAACCACCGTTTCGCTTGCCGCTGTTGCCTGCGATTTTCCAATGTTGCGGAAACGAGGCTGAAATAATAACTATTTTGAGATGTTTTTCAGATACAAAATTTGTGAGATACTATTCGATATCTAAACAATAAAATCGAATAATATGACCAATAATTAGATAAGAATTTCAATGCGACTTATTTTTTGATAAAGATATCATATTATGGCTGAAAACATTTCGTTATGAACGAGGATTAGAAATCACTTGGTGGCGCTATACCTCAAAAGCGTCTATAGGCTCAGACGATGGCGGCCAATAACTATTTCAATATAGCCACCTCAACCAAACAATCAAACGGAATACAGCATCATATCGTCGTGGTCACGCCATATTGTCCGAATCTGATGTTTTTTGGTCAAATGAGTTAATAGTTGATTCTGGTTGCATTTTTAATGTACTCTTTTAATTGTACCCACAAAATAAAAGTGAAATCACATCTCCTAACCAAAATAATCCGCAGTCGAATAACACGTATTGTATAAAACGGGTTTCCACAAACAATCGAAATCGTATTCGATAGCTTTGCGTGTCGAAATATCTTTTTCAAGGCCAACAGATAAATTGTAAACGAATACGTAGTCGAGGGACAAAGATTGCTACTTTCAGTGAATCACACAAAAATCGATATATTGTCCTATCCAAGATTTAACCCTCGTCTACCTAAGGGGGGGACCCCCTTTCGGTTTTTTTCCCCGTTTTCTAAAACCCCCTTTTTTTTGGGGGCCCAATTGTTTAATGTAATTGGTCCATTGACATTTTTCCGCAATTTTCACATCCAAAAACAAACATCCACACCGTTAATAGGTAGATACAGGGTGATCCCAAAGTGCTGATGTGGGGGGGGGGCACACACCCCTTCGGAAGAAGAAGTACCAAACAGGCCCTACCACACCACAGGAACATCCCAGACATTGAATTTGGTACAATAGATAGCTATGGTCCTCTTCTTCTTTCCATTGATACCAAGATCAGTACCAACATGCCTATCATTACGGTCACAATGCCGCCATAAAGTTCGCAGGTTCCAGCAAATTGCCATTTCCATAGACCACAGTGAAAAAATGTCAATTTTTTCGCCAAAAAGGTTAGCAGAAAAATCAGTTTTTTCATGCGTTTTTTTACTCTACTTGATGGAAATGACTATTTGTAAACTAACTGCCCGAGCATTTTAGAGAGCTATAATAAGGTTTGAAGGTCGCTAAAATTGCGAAAAAAAAAAATCAATTTTCCATCCCCCTATCTGCAGTACGTTCGTAACTTTTCCGCAACATAGACGTCAATTGTGCCATAAGGTAAACTTTATTTTGGTACCAATGGAAAGAACATCTCTAAGCTTCTCCTTTTGGTACCAATTTTACCAGGAATCGGTTGTTCAGTAAAACGAAAATCGCGGGGGGGGGGGGGGGGTGGTAACCACCCCCCCTCGGCAATTTTTGTTACAAAAAAGGCTCAGGTAAACGAGGGGTTAAGGCAATCGGGTGAATTTTTCACCTTCCTATACTTCATGAGGATTGTCCCATGTTATTTTCACATTTTAATGTTTGTGTTTTAATTATGTTACTTATATTTATTGAAACCTACGTTCTGTGGCGTCCTGAAAAAGAATTATCCAAGTTTTGTATGTTTAAAATATTTTACATTTGTACAAATACACCAAATTTATATTTTTTGGTTTGGGGGGGGGAGGGCATATTTGAACATGAACCCCTCGTATTACAAAGGGGAGGAGTTACCACCACCAGTAAAACTTTTTTTTTTTTTTTTTTTTTTTTTTAAAAAAAAACGTTAAAACTTATTTCGTTAAGCTTCCATATAATTATTTTCACATCTCTGCTAAGTTTTGGCGAAACAAATGTAAAGGTAGCGCCCTCACCGGGTTAGCGTCGAAGTCGATGGTTTAGTGTTTCTACTCCTCATTATAAACCCATTAATTGAAAATGCAGCATTCTGATTGGTCGTTTACTGCCCATTGTTCTGCAATAATGAGCCGCTCATTGTCATTTTCCTTATCATTTTATTTTTCATTAATCAGCCATACAAAAATACCATAAATAGGCATATTACTTGAAACCTATACAACACAAAATCAAATCAAGTTTGTTTATTTAAAGATAGGAACATTTTGTAGTATCATCAATGGGCTCATAATGCATCATCGGGCGGAAAAAATAAAATAATGGTGCCATTATTTTATTTTTTCCGACCTCGAGGACATATTCGCCTATAAATGACACTGCATTACCCTTTGTTTTAGTTCATTTCTCTTAAATATTGTGCACGGTATGGCTCTAAAATTATATCTTGATTAAAAACAGGTCATTTTTCCATATCATTTGGGCCAAAACCCGCAGAAAATCCAACATTCCTACCTTTTTTTATGCAAAATTTCATTTTTTTCATTTTATACTCTATTGTGTGTCCCTGTGGAAATGTGACGCCATACTAGGTCTGTTGGAAGCGTAGAAAACTGTGGACCAATGCTAATCAACGGGTATCCCAACACAAAGCGAAATTCATCTATTGCTTTCTACTAATGAATTCTTCTCTCGGGGTGTTTAAACACCCACACTTTAGTAACCGTGTTACAAAAAGACTTGTAAACATATTGCGAAATTTTGATTTTCTTTGATGTTAACTTGATATTCTGCAAACTAAATCATTACTAATTAACATCTTTTAAAAAAATCCGCCTTTCAGTAACAAATAGATATTTTTCTTTGGGAAGGTGTTTGTATTTTAGTCGTTAGTGCCTTCTAAATTGTTCGATATGTTAATTTATTGTATATTAACCCATTTAATTGTCAATTCGTTTCAAGTTAAGCGTGTTACATTACTTTAAAAGATAGGACCTAGATCATGTAATAGAAATTTAGAAAACGAGAAAATAGGACCACTTTTAAAATCCTTTCCAAAATCTTTGAGTTATGAAACTATGCCCGTTACATTTTAAATAATTTTCTGAGCTCAATTTTGAACAGTTCTAGCCAATATTTCTTGGTGTGTTCAAACATGCCCTACAGTGATTCATTTTTTATATAACATGCACTACAAATGTTGTTTGTTCTTCTAAGCCGTATTTAACTCTTGAAATTGTATGTTTTTTTTCTGCAAAAATTTCGTTAAAACAATGGGCGACTATTAAAAGATATTAATTGTAAGGAGCCAAAGTTGTAGAGGTTGTAAATTTTTCTGACTTCGTTGGTCATCGTGGTCAGTCTGCACCATATTTTATAACAACGAACGATAATGCAATAGTGAATGTTTCCCACTTTAACAAAAACCGTTATGGAAGTCGTTTTGTATACAAATTTGCATGGTTTGTAACATAACACACATGCATAGACATCGTCATCGTCGTCGTCTTCCTCATCATAAGCAGCGTCATCGTCGTCGGTGTCGTCCTTCATCATATCATCACATCATCTCATCGATCAGTGAGCACATTGTCTTCGTCAAGCTCGATGTTTCCTTATGTTCATCGTTATTGCCACCATCATCACCGCCATTCGTTATTCTTATCATCGGCATCATCATAACCCTAGCTATAGTAATCTCACCATACCAACTTTAGAATCAACGGGTTTCATGCAGCGAATACGTATTTCTACATCCCTTAGAGCACAGGCGAATCAAACATTGGGGTTTGACAAACAATCGACCACATTCGTGGCCATTTTGAATAAGAAAACAGTTGTTTCTGTATTTTAATACTGGTCTTCAGTTTTAGTAGCCATTCATAGTCTTGTAAACGATACACCACTTAAAATAACCATTCCTTTTTTTCATTTAATTACCGCATTCATAATTAACTCAAACTTTCAAACGCCGTTTTCCTCATGAACTAGATTTATGCTGAGTCGAAACACTATGCAACCCGACGATATAACACCACAACACGATTTAGGCTCTTTTATGTGTTTCGGGTCCAAAGCCCCATCGTTTATCCAATACCTAAAAAAAATCAAAATAACCTAGTTCTTGGCAAACTCAATGTACTTTTGTCAATTTATCGTGGGTGTTGGGAGGCCTCACTAGAATAAGTCAAATACTTATACGGTGGGGTTGTTCTTCCGCTCCAACATCATGTTGTCTATAACCATGTTGTCTTATAACTTCTCTGCTTATAACTTATAAAAAAATCACATTTTTCGTCAAGATTTCGGTTTACGTTTTAAACCAATTGGGATTTCTTGGCCGCCACTGCGGCGCCACGGCCCCTGTAAAAGGCTTTTTATCAGAAATACCAGCCTGAGAACAACAGTTTGCAACCAGCTGGTTTATTGTACATCAGCCCCGTACTCGAGTTCACTTGGTGTTTAACACCAAGTGGCTTATGTCTTGTTTGTTTGAAGTCTCATCCCTTTCACAGTAGCGTTTAAGAGCAAGACATAGAGGGGGGCCCCCCGGGGAAAAAAAAGACTCTTCGTCCTTTAGTGTGACAATTATTATTTTTGTTTGTTATTTTCTTTCTTTCTTGTCTGTATTCTCTGTAAATTAGAATAAACCACTACAGGTTTCGGATTTGTATTGTGATTATAATATACAAAACTAATTGAGACTAGGAAGGCATGTATGCATGAATTCTAAGCAGAACGGAACTCCAAACCTACACACGAGGATCAAGTAAAACACATAGGCGAGACAAAACAAATCACTGAAATAGTTTTTAAACAACAATATATATCCATCAAGTCATACGTTTTATGCACATATTATAATTGCTTCCCCCAGCTCTCCCACCTTAATAAGGGAGTATCGTAAAGATAACCTAAGGGGGTTCCCAACACATTAATAA
>JAMKCH010033956.1:0-41234 GCA_023653785.1 Ophioderma brevispina | reverse complement strand
TACTCTGAAATAGTGGTCAAATTTTGACCACTATTTCAGAGTAGTGTGCATAGTTGACTACTTACCATGGAAAATGACCATGTTGTTTTTAGTGTGTATATATCTGTACAATTTACAGTTTGTTGTAAAATATATTACATCAAACTGTAAAATATACAGTAAATTTGCATGAAATCCTGTAAAAGCTGCATTTGTATTTTGCTGTATTTCCCACAATGGATTTTTTCTGATTTTTGCAGAGATAATAGCTCTTGCATGTCGCTACTTATATAAGTTGTCAAAATTATGTCACCACTGCTTAAAATTGTTCTAAAAATAAAAGAGATAATTTGCATGGGGTCAAACAGTCATGTACAAAGTGCAGTTTTGTGATAGTATGCAGGAGTAGTTTTCATCTTCTTTGTATTTGAAATTATTATTATCTTATTTGATGTAGGGTGCGTGTTAATGACTATAAAGTATCTTGAACAATTTGCCATCTTTGGAACTGGCGCAATAAATGAATAAAAACAGTTCTAAGGTGGAATATTACATTTCAAATGGAAGTAAGTTTTTGGGAAAAATGTATATCATTTGAATTCAATGCAAAACTTTTGTTTGAATAGATCAGTTTGGTGAATAAACCAAAATGGTCGCAAGAATTGAACCAATTTGCCAACTTATTTGGAACTTTGCTGTTTTCTACTCATAAACTGTATGTTTTTGCACAAGCTTTATAAGGTCTAATATATAAATAAACACATTCTAAAGGTGGAATATTAAATTTAAAATGGAAATGAGTATTGAGAAAATGTATATCATTTCAATTCTAAAATATTTGTTTAAAGAAATTAGTTTGATGAATAAACCAAATTGGTCACAAGAAATGAACCAATTTGCCATCTTTGGAACTTCGCTGACTGTTCCATTCACAAACTATGTTTTTCACAAAATTTATAGGTCCAATGTATAGATAAAAAATCTAAAGGTGGAATGTTAAATTTAAAATGGAAATTAGTATTGAGGAAAATGTATATCATTTGAATTCAATGCCAAAATATTTGTTTGAAGAAATTAGTTTGGTGATTAAACCAAAATGGTCATGTCATAAGAATTGAACCAATTTGCCATCTTTGGAACTTTGCTGTTTTCTACTCAAAAAACTATGTTTTCACTAACTTCATAGGTCCAATATATAAGTAAAAGCATTCTAAAGAAGAATATTAAATTTAAAATGGAAATTGGTGCTGTGCAATATATCATATGAATTCAATGCTAAAAGATTTGTTTGAAGAAATTAGGTTGGCAAATTTTGCAGTCAGTGTAGGTCAATTTTTTAAGTGTGGCATAATAAATGGATCTGTAGAATTTTGTAAAATTTTCCCAAGGTGGGGTTTTACTTGATCATGGGATCATACATCGATCAATATAACATAATGAAATTAAAAGATACAGGAAACACTAAATTTCTATCTGAATGTGGACCCAGGGTATAGAAGAAATATATAAAGACCCCACCATTTTGTCAAATTTCCCCAAAACTAAGGGGTGGGATCATACATGGGTCAATAGCAGAAGGAAAAGACATAGGGAATACTAAATTTCTCTCTGAATGTAGACCCAGGGTATAGAAGAAATAAACACCTCAAATCATCTGCATTAAAGGAGAACCCATACAACGAATAATATTATACAATATACGCTATAAAATAATTATTGAACACATATCGAGTTGAACACATATCGAGTTGTTTCATGGTTAAACAGAATTATACTAACCATAAAAATTAATTAAAACATTTTGTCTGTACATGCGCTATTTGAAATTCGCGCTAGTGTATATGGGATATGTATATTGCGTTATGCGATACAGACGGCACAGTAGCATCATACACCTCCACACGTGACCCTTTCATATTGTGTATTTCCAATGGCATGTATGACGCAAACGTGCCGACCGTATTGCATTACACATTATACAATAGCGCAAATTTTAAATAGCGCATGGTCAGACTAATGGTTTTAATTGTTATGGTTGATATAATTCCATTTTGTTGATGAAACCACTCGATATGTGGTCAATAATTATTTTATAGAGTATCTTGTATAATATTAATCGTTGTACAGGTTCTCCTTTAAGTAATGGTGAATTTCCAAGACATAAATAATCATAACATACATTTCTTTAGAAAAAAAAATATTCCAATAGCTGCATACAGCAGGGATCAAGTGGCATGAGAGGGAGCACTTGCCTCTAATCAAAACCCTTTTCCAAGCCCCTTCCCAAAGTACATAAGGATTCCCTCATTTGATTCTGATTTGTCCCCCTTTTGCTTAGCAAGTATATTCACCAATGACATGGTTATGTAACTCCCTGGTCACTCAAGCACCTTTTGGAATGCATTTTTGTCCCAAGAGTTATGTGTGGCAATTATTTTGATTGGGGTTCAAGCATCGGCTATTTGCTGTGGGATTGTGTTTTGTTTTGTTGTTTTATTCACTCTTCAAATTAATTTTGAATCAAAATGGCAACAGTCATCATCATCACTTTATTCTAAACAAATAGAGTACAGATTTCCCAATTATTTTTGGATTAATTTGAGCTGTAATTGTCACAATTTGTTGCATCCTTGTGCAATTTTGTGAAGCCCTTTTTTCATATAAGATCATTTGGCCAAAATATATATTTCACATAAGAAAAGCGATGTGTAAATGTAAACATTGTATAATACTTGTTTTAAAAACAACAACAACAACATAGCGTTACAATACCACTGACGATACTTATATAATATTGGATGGCTTGAGGTTGATAACAGAACATATCGCCCGAGCCTAGATCAAATATCGGGCGAGTCGCCCGATATTTCTTAGCGAGGGTGATATTTTCTGTAAATCAACCCGAAAGCTACCCAATATTATCATTATTATGCAAGAGGAAGCTGACTTCACAAAAATAGTTTTAAAATGACTTAAAAACTAACAAAATGACAGTAAAATTGATGGTAAAAGTCTTGTAATTCTTCTCCCCCCCCCCCTCTCCCAAGCAGTATCTGCCTTTTTATTGGCACTGTAAAAATGGCAGTATTGTTTGCACAGACATATGTATATAAGCATTATTTTGATTGGGTACTCAAAGATCCATCTCATTTTGTGTCATGCAATGATCCATCAGAGAGATTGTATCTTAGCCAGTCCTCAGAGGGTTAATTTTTAGTAAGATATTGGCAAGAATTTTTTAGATTGGACTCTGAAATGTGCCGTAACAGTGATGTACTTTTCAATCATCATACACTGGATATTGTAATTGTCACAGTTTGAAAGGAAGAAAATGTTCAGGCACAAAACAGCAAGTGTGCACATGGATAAACTGTTCAAAATAAAATAAGGGTCAAATAAAAGCAGATGTGCCAAAGTTGATTGTGACATACATGATCTGTTAGTTTCTAAACCAATAGACATGCAAGCTATAATGTTACAAAATTCAACAAACTTTCCATCTTTGGACTCAAAATGAGAACAATACTTGATTTGGGAAATCATTTGGCAGTCCATGAGAGTGGCAATTTTGGGACATACTGTATGTAAAGTAGGGTTAGCAAAGCATTTAAAAATAGCCAACAGCATCAAGACTGCAAGGCTCAAAGCAAGAGTATGATGGCAGGATTTGATGATATAACTCTTTTGGCCACAAGTTAAAAAGGTTAATGGCTAAATCTTTCTACCTAACAAGTTCCTCACTAGTCGCCGGAGTGTATCAACAGTAAAGATTAAAGAATGTAATCCATCACAAAGACTATCTTTCTTCATTTTCACTGACCCATTAAAGGTGCAACGAGAGATTTCACATATCTGGTGTCCCTTAAAATATCGAAAGTAGTGATTTTTGCCCTGATGTAAAGCTTTCCATCAAAAATATCCCCATCTGAAAGGATTAAGCCGAGAAATGTTTCTTTGGTACCAAAATTGTGAAATTTTTAATTTCGTATAGGAGCAAATACGAAATTCAGCCTATGTTTTACATTGAAATACAAGCAAATCCAAATCGCCTATTTTCTCTCTTTTAAGACATTTCTGTAGCGAAATACAAGGCAAGAAATCTATTGAGTGTTTAATCTATATGAAATTACTATTATGACACAATATTTGGATGCCTCAAAATCTCTCGTTGCACCTTTAAATTGATTATCTATACATGTTTGCTCAAGCATTACCTGAGATGAGTTCCATTGCCCATAGCTACGTTCCATTTAGCAAGGAAATCGTGAGGCAATTTGGATTGGAAAATCACTATAAGTTACAATATGCTCATCCACCAAGGACACAGTTCAGTGGGTTGTACTTATACATACACTGACATGAACTGACCTTGTGTGATCTGGGTATCATATATCATACCCAAAAACCAGGGGTGTATTTTCTTAATACATTGATGAATGAAAGCTACTGAACTATGCCAAAGGAATTGAGATTGTTCTAGCTCATAGTGAATCTCTCTTGGATAAATTGCCATTCTGCTGTCAACAATAACATTACAATTTATATTACATACTGTCACCTTTCCCAATGTAAAAAATTGAAAATTCTCTACTCATCCCAGTGGAAAGTTTCAGTCTACATGATACACTGTTAAAACACTGTTTAAACTTTTAACATGTTAACCAACATATATTACCAGGTGAACCACACATGACACCAACTTGATTAAAGGTGCATATCTTGATCATGTATCTTCTGTTTTATTTATGCTTCACTAGATATCCAATATGGCAGTTGATTCAGATCTAACATGTGTGTATTATGAACAAATGCTCGTATCGTTGTGTCCCATAAGCCACTGTGCTGTAATTCCAATCTGTTTACAGACAGAAAATACAGAATTGGAAATTTCTTTCAGTCAAATTTGCACTTCAAATCTGAGACGAATATACGAATATACCTAACAGAGATCGGAAGCAAAGCTGTAGTCAATTGTTAACATCTCGAGCGTATCGAACCAGGTCTGTTTCGGCTTGCCATGCCGTGGCCACACGATGGCGCCGTGAGCACCTTACTTTTCTATGTTCTATGAGCGAGGTGACTGCAAATCCAGGCAATTTTACCCAATTTTTGTGCTTCGATATTCATGACCTAACGTGAATATAATTATTCTTAGACCCAGAGGCTCACATGAACACTTCCTGCATTTGGCCAGGTCATCAATACTTCATTTCATAAGACTAGGCAAATTAAAAATAAAATGTCCAATAGATCCTATTCTGTTAACGAGAGCATCAAGGATCTGTGGCTTATCTCCGGAGGTGTGGTGTTGAGTTGTGCAATGAGGTGCAACCACTTATCGGTACAAGCAACATAGGGCATGTAATTGAAATCCAGATCCTAAAACGTCCTAACTGCATTTTTTTTTTTCCACTTCCAAATCATGGAGCTGGACCCGTATTTTTTAGGGAGATTGCCCTAGATCTTAACAAATAATGCTAACCACCTTTTTTGCGGTTGACCGTCAGGATGTCGTCCCTTTTTCCAAAAAGATGTTAGGGATTGGCATAGCCCGGAAGTTAAGCCAAAAATCAAGTTTGTTTCCAGTAAGGTCGTCAAAACCTAAATGTTAAATGCACTTTTCATTTTAATTTAAAAAAAGAAATTGAAAAGGGGTTTCCCCCCGGAAATTGCGCAAATTGGCTAAATGGCACGTCAAGACAGTTTCAAATCTACTTGAGGCCCAAAAAAATTGGGGTCTCCAACTAGGTTGTAGAAAATTTCAGAAAATAAGCTGCGATCTCCCTCAAATTTCCAGCTTTTTGAGGAGTTTTGAAGAAAATTTGGTATAAGTGGCTTGGGACATGAAAAGTAGGGTCTCTGGAATGAAATGGGTCCTAAAATGGGGGTCACTGAACTGAAAAAGAGCCTGAAAATGAGGGACTTATAGTGGTACATAACCATACTTCCGCCCAATGTGAGAACCCCCCTCCCCCACCTGTACATTTAATTGTTTTGCTGTCATAACCACATTTTTGAAAACATTTTTAATTTTTAGTACCACATTTTTACCTTTAACATTTAATTCGGGGGGGGTTGATTTGGAGTCCCAAAAATGGGTCTCCAAAACTCTACGGTTGTCAAGAAAAATTTCAGAAAATAAGCTGTGATTCCCCTCATGTTTTCATCTTTTTTGAGGATTTTGAAGAAAATTTGGTAGAATATGGCTTGGACTATGAAAAGTAGGTCTCTGAAATGAACTGGTCCCTAAAATGGGGGTCACTGGAACTGAAAAAAGGCCTGAAAATGAGGGACTTATAGGCGGTAAATAACCATACTTCCTCCCATGTTGGTCTCCAAAACTAGGTTGTCAGAAATTTTCAGAAAATAAATCTGCGATCTCTCAATTTCCAGCTTTTTTTGAGGAATTTTGAAGAACATTTGTAGAAGTGGCTTTGGACATAAAATAGGGTCTCGGCAATGAAATGGTCCTAAAAATAACTGGTCCTACATAACCATACTTCCTCCAATGTGAAGAACCCCCCTCCCCACCTGTATATTTAATTGTTTTGCTTGCTCATCCCACATTTTGAACATTTTTAATTTTTCTGTACCACCATTTTTACCATTAACATTTAATTTCCATGCCACACACACAACAAAATACACGCACACACATGCAAAACCACACAAACACACAATCACACATACACAATGTTCCTAAACTGTGTAAAACCCCTAATTGGCCCCTATTGCAAAAGTGATACCACAATTGAAGAGTACTAACTACCTATAGCATTGATGTAGAGGGCCATACTAACTACCACGGTGTTACAACCTTTTCTGTAGTGAGGGGTAAACAAATTTCTAATAAGGCCCCTATGATATTCTGTTCTGCTCCTGCTCTATAAAACAAAACGAAACATAATTACAATTGTTAAAGTATATTCTTATATACCATGGATCAGTTTGTTGGAAGTACTTTGTACTGGCAATTGCTGACCCTCCTTGGTATTGAAGGTGCTTGTTCTGATTTATGTAGATTGTGTTCTCTACTCTTGAATATGAGAGCCTGGCACTTACACATATTCCCATCAAGTACCGTCCGGAACACTTGCAGTTTGGATGGTAGAAGCAATGGTGGCATGCTGCAAAGCCCTATCAATACAGTGCTAATATTGAGGTTAACATTATTCGGCATTTTTTTGTTTATATCTTGGTAATGAGAAATGGATGTGAAGGCTCAAATTTCATGACGACCAGAGAAAAATACGGCCCTTTCATCTGATTCAAATCGATACTTACTACTTTCGGGGTAAATCGGGGGGGGGGGGGGTCCAAGATGATCGGAACACTCACCTTTAAATTAAAATGTCACCTTTAGGCCATTAAAAGTAAGAAGCATGTTTTGTGGACATATATAGTGTTTGGGCCATCTTAGATGGTGTACGTCATAATGGATGCCCAGCATCCACCTAATTCATGTACGCATTTGTTGATTTCATTCCTCATTTAAATGGAAGTATGATCCAATCATAAGGCCAAGAAAAAAAACAAGTTTGTCTCAGAAAACTGTGCACATTTGTTTAAAATTGTTTTTTTTAGCACATTATCTTTTTTGGGTTTTTACTCACTTGAAAGATTTTTATTTTATTTCACAAAGCACCCCGAAAAAAATAAAAAAAGTGGGTCAAAAAATGCAATAAAAATCCCACATTTCGCATTAGCATTTTTCTAAAAAAACAAAAACAAACACATTTCTCATTTGCATTTTTTTACATTTCTTCTGATACAAACTTGCTTTCTTTTTTTTTTTTGCCTAATATACTTTAGAAAGAAGTTAGTAAATGTGTTTTGGGTGTACTTGTGTTGATAACTTTCTTTCTTGAAGACAATGACACACCTTGCTAAAATTAGGTCAATAAAGAATCATATCTTTGGTATCTGTTCCGAGCACCTTTGGGACCCCCTTTTTACTAGGAAGTATATCAATTTTGATATCAGTGAAATATTGTATTTTGTCCAATTGTTGTCCTGAAATTTCATTCTAGATACAACCATCAATATTAGCACAGAAGTGATAGGGTTTTGCAATATGCATTATTACTTCTACCATCAAAACTGCAAGTTTGTTTCCCAACACTTGGTTGGCAAGTGTTGCTAGTGCCGGGCTCTCATACAAGTATGGGATCAAGTAGAGAACGAGATACACATAAATCGGAACAAGCCCTTTAGATAAAAAAAATGGCAACACCCAATGACAACCTCCTTCTCCTCTACCTCTTAAATTGTCCTCATTTATCCTGACAATATTCATTTGCCATATTAATTATATGCAGCGTTTGGCTAAAACTAGGTCGGTTAAGTCATGTTTTGTGGAGGTATGACCTGCCATCCCACAACAATCTCCTCACTTAGCTCTATTGGGCTATCATTACTGAACTGGAAATATAACCAATCATAATTCCCACTTAAATGATGTTGGCTAATGCATTAATCATTTAAAGCAAACTTGGCAGCAAGAACTCTGGGGAAACATACTTCAGATTTTAAAAATATCAGAGCAAATTAATCATGATGATAATACCAGTTTTTCTATAAAGCTATTAGAGGACGGTGAAATTGAAGAATTGGCGACAGATGAGCTGTGAGAACATCACTATATCTTCTGTAGGGACATGCCGCAGTTGCAAGGGGTTCCCCCTAAAAATCCCTTCGAGAAGAAAGTCCACTTATTACTGCATGATTCATGAATTTTGCATTTGTTTGGGGGGGCTGGGGTATTGTGTTGTGGTGTTGAGGGGTTGTGGGAAAAGCGTGTTGCGTTGTGTTTTGGGGGGTTTCTGGAGCACCCTGTAGGCATGGGGTGTTGTCTCCTTTTGTTGTGGTGCTTTTTTGTGTGCGTGTGGGGACCTTTGGGGCGGCTGAGTCTGGGGGTGAGGATCCTTTTTTTTCCCTCCCCTCCTCCTTGCTTTCTCCTCCCTCTTTTCCACCCTCTTTTCCCTTCGCCTGCCTCCGTTCCCCCGTGACCTCCGAAGTCGCTAAAGTCTCAATAATTACCTTTTCCACTGAAGAATTAACAGAAAAGGAAGCAACGGCAGTGTTCAACAGATATGATCTCCATCAATTACGGTGGTTGGGTTAGTAAGTGTTCAAACGGACAGTAATGACTAAACTTTCCCGATTTGTCCTTATTAGGTTCCTCTGTCCTCTTAACTTGTTGGGGTGGTAGAATACCGTACGTGTGCAAACATTCAAAAATCTGATTGGTGATTATTTTTGGCGATTTTCGAGTTATCAAATCACTGAGAGTGCCTTTATGCAAAATTCAAAGTTGTGCACTGCAAGAGGGCCATCAAGACTTGTATCAACCACAAGGTTGGAAAAAATAGCGTATGTCAAGACACATGTACACAGGTCCCCGTACGCAGGGGGGGTGCGATGGGTGCGACGCACCCCCAACAAGTGACAAAGGTCCGCTTTATGATTTGATGGTCCGCTTTGCCATTTTAAGGTCCGTGTTGTCAATTAAAAGTTTGTATTACGGTTGTGGTGCATGGTAATATGAATGACTAAGCATCTGTTCACCATCGCATTACGATTGTCGTGTTAACTTACTGGTGTTTTCTGTTCAACGCTGCGCGAATTGTTTCTCCTCCACCATCCCCCCCCCCCCCCTTCAGAATTATTGAACGACGGTGAACAATTTTGGGTCATCGGCGAGCGCAGCGATCCAAATTTTTTTTTTGGTACTAACAAAAGGTCCGCTTCTGGAATCCCCCCCCCCCCGGCAACTTCCTGGCTACGGGCCCTGCATGTCACAATTCATGCACCAAATTCCTGTTTTCCCCCCCAGCATCAGCATCCCAAAATGACATTCACTGTTATTGAATTACGAAATGACCAATAATCCATCTAAAATAAGTTCATCTGTGAACATTTTTTAAAGATACTGATTTCAACTGATTTGGTAGGTAGGGGCATTTAAGACAGGCAAAACTATTTCTTATTTTAATCCTATGAGCTCCATCAAATTGCCCCGCACAATTTTTTAATCCAAATCGAGTATTTTTAAAATTTGACCCCTGTACACTGAAAATTGACCTTTTTTATTGATTTTTGCTGTTTTAGGCCTATAACTCCAAAACTTTCGGCCGCAGAAGTACAAACTACCTTTTTTGGAAGCCTTATGATTAAACTTTAACTTGGTATACTTTCAATGATTGTATTCAATTTCAAAATTTGACCCCCTGTTTTTGACCTTGACTCCCAAAAACCAATTTCCTCCACCCCTACGATAACACATTTTTTGGGGGTCAATGTTTGAACACCTTTACCTACCAAAATCATTTGAATCAGCTTCTTTAAAAGTTTTTCACAGATTTGCTAAAATAGTTTTAATTTGGGAGCGAACTAAAAGGTACTAACGGCTAAATGTACAGGTCCTTTTATTAAAATTTTTTTTTTTTTTTTTGGTTGTTATAGTATGACATTGTATTGCAGGGTCTTTTGTGGCCTTAATCTCATTTTGCATCCAATGACGTATATAAAAGGACACGAGGCTTCTCCTGTAATGGCCTAACCAAATTGGTGCCCCAAACTATGTTAATGAGCATACTCACTTCATTATCATGCTTGCATGGGCACCACCTATTTGTGTCTATTGTCGTATATTGGAAGTCTCATGGGTTATATACAAGCATGCACTAATTTGTTTGTCGTTGTTTTATTAAAGCAATAATGACACATTTTTTTAATAGCGCCCCCAATTTTTTAAAAAAAATGAGATTTTACCATGGTTGCATTGGGTAAAATGCTAGTGAATTATAACCTGTGATGGGAAGCTGAATGTCTGTTTCGCAAACAAGGAATTGTGTAATTAAAATATTAATATCAGAATCTCTGACATAATTCAACAGCTACTGGAATGGCCTTCAATATGGAAATGCCAGAAATAGCACCATGTCTGTTTGTCTATGCTAATCCATTTAGTTCTTTATTTGTTCAGGCAAGTTAAGTTCGAGGTCATTTTCTTGAGGTGACACTATATTTCATCATGGACAGACATAAACCTTAGCCATTTTCCAGCCCTGCCATTATGTCCAATCTGGGATACCACTTCTAATTACAAAATCGCTTATTTTATGATAATCTGCATATTTTTTCCTAACAATTCCAACATAACTGTGGGCAAAATATACCTTTTTGTAACCTTAGGATTAAACGTTACTTGGTTACTTTTCAATATGATTGGATCAATTCAAATTTGACCCCGGTTTATTGACCTTTGACTCCAAAAAACCAATTTTCCCCCCCCTACGATCCCTCATTTTTTGGGACAATGTGTACCACCTTTACCTAACCAAATCCTTGAAGAAATCAGCTTCTTTAAAATTTTTTCACAGATTTGCTAAAAATAATGTTTAATTTTGAAGCTACTAAAAGGAGCTAAAGCAAATGACGTCATTTTACTGTTAAAGTGTTAAAGTATCATTGTATTGCGGGTCGATTGTGTGCCTGAAATCTCAATTTTGCAATTTCCAATGACGTATATAAGATAAGAACCGAATGATTTCTCCTGTAGGCATAACCAATTTGAGGTGCCCCAAAACTATGTAATAGCATACGCACTTCCATTATCATTGGCTTTGCAATGGGCACCACCATATTTGGTGTACGTATTGTTCGTTATGGGAATGTCTCATGGGTTATATACAAGCATAGCACTACTTTGTTGTCTTTTGTTTTATTAAAGCAATAAGAGCACCATGTTTTTGAAGAGCGCCCCCAATTTTTTAAAAAAAATTGAGATTTTTACATGGTGCATTGGTAACTGGCGAGTAAACTAGATACCTGTGAATGGGTAGCTCGAAATTTCTGGTTTTCGCAAACGAAGGAAGGTTGTAATTAGAATAATTATATCAGAGATCTCTGATAATAGTTGTCCTCGACACTTACTGGAAATGGCCTTCCAATATGAAATAGCCAAAAATAGACCATTAGGGTCTATGGCTAATCCATTCGTTCTTTAAGGGGGCAGGCAAGAAGTCAAGTTAGAGGTCATTGTTTCGTGAGGTGACCTAGATTTTCTCATGGACAGACATAAAACTAAGCATTTCCAGCTCGCCATTAAGTGACCATCTGGGATCCCACTTCTAATTAACAAATCGCTTATTTTTGATCAATTGCATATTTTTCCTAGACAATTACCAAGCATAACTGTGCAAAAATACTCGGGATTTTGAAATTGGGGCACTCTCCAAACATGAGTGGCTTTGGCTGATTGCTTTTTTTAAAAATGAAACAACTCCAACTGCCACTATTCTGGCTTTATTTTCCGTTCTAAGGGGAAATCCAAAATCCAGCCAGCGATGGTCACTGGAAGGTTGTGCATAGGAATTTGGAATCGCATTTTCGCAACTTTTTTCAAACGGCACAGTTTCAGCACAGCAAAAAATATTGCAGAAAAATTGGCCAAAAATCAAACTGTCTCAAGCGCTTGGTTATAGCAAGGATAGTAGATTTTCTATACTTTGTTCAACACCAACAACCACAATGGGATATTATTGTTATGAGGTGAGTTTGGGGTATACGATTATATCTAGTCTAGGGTCTGTATCGGGCGAGGACGCAGCCCGAGCCCAGATACAGGAATCCGATATCTGATATAATCTGTGGCCACCTCAACTCACCTAATAACGATTTTATAATACCCAGCGAACAAATAAGCACAAACAATGGCCTAAAGAACATTATCATGGTGGATTCACATTAAAAAAACAATACTTTTTAACGTAAATTTGAACAGCCCTAAACATCATCTTTTCTGATTAACAAACAAAGTATTGATCAATAGTAAGTTTTTTAGTAAATGTGAGAGCAATTATGCTGAAATTTGTTCCAACTCCGTTCAACATTGCTAAAAAAAGTCGCCCAAATTAGAGCATGGACTTGCGTTAAAAAATGAACGCCGATGTTCAGATTTTTGTTGTACATATGCATGGTCACGCAATAGCTCAGTTCTATATCTGACCTGATAGTTGACGTATGAGATGCGCTCCCGAGGGGTGATCGTGATATTCTAGTCAGTAATTGAGGCCTTTTTCCCTGAAAATCGAGGATTCTAACATGAGTATGATAAAAACTCTGTGGGTGCAAATAAAGCAACACACACAATAGACAGATGCAGTGGGTGATGTAAAATGGAATTACAATCTCATGATAAACAAAAGTTATTTTTTTGCCAATTTGGTCCCATGTGCTGGTTCATATGACACTCAACATAATTTCTTTACCTTTTAAATTTGGCACAAAATGTCTTCAACGTTAAAACCCCAAAAAGTTGTATATGCTTCCTATATTTCAATATAAACCGGCGGAGTTCCTATTTGCTCCATTTTTGTACTAAGAAATAATTTTTCTTGTCACCTTAATCCTTTCAATGGGACATTTTTTTGCTAGAAGCCTTAATTCAGAAAAATTAGAATGTTCACATTTTTTAGTGACCTATTATCTGAATCTCTTGTTGCACCTGGAATTAGCATACAGGCTGAGTAATCGATTTCCCCAATCCAGAGAGGCCCTTGTTGTTTTTTAGCATGCCTTGTAGCTCTGCCAATATTTAACTGTTCCTCACCCTCGACTACTCTGTCTCCAATTGTTTTTTTTTTTGTTTTTTTTTACTTACTTTAAAAAAAAAAAAAAATGTGTTGTGTGTTTTTTTTTAAAACTTTTTCCCCAGTAGGCGTTTTCCCCCATTTGCTATCGCAAAAGAAAGGAGAAATACCGAAAATAGCTGAGGTATAGGCGCCGATACGCTACGAACCGTTTGAGAATTTCACTTGTATCATGCAGGTCACTTGAGGCGCTATAACTACTCCCACTTTACTGTTCACTTCACCATAACGTCTGGCTATATTTTCCGAGGGGAGTGGGTCACTGACTTTCGCGATCACAAACCTTAGCGGGATCATAAAAGGAGCCTCTATTGAATGATTATATTTCGTATAAAAAAAGCCAGTATGTAACAGTGCCCTATCTACATGAAGGTCCCTGACGTACCTTTTTGTGGTATAATGCCAGGGATCTAAGGGATCTGGGCTATTAAGCTTAGTTACGGCGTGATTGCGTCACGCACGCTTATAAAGAGAAGAAAATGACAATAATAATTAATAATAATGGTGATAATACGTGGGTTAAATAAGATTGGACAGCACACAAAAATAAATTTTAAAAAATGCAAATCGACTATGGCATAGTCTAATTCCATAAACCCAAGAGTGATGACGGTAATCATAATTTTTCATTTTTATTAAAACAGTGATGGTATCTTCTACTTTGCCATATAAGTAGCAATATAACATGATTAATGATCGGTATGGCGGTTTGTACCTGTTTGGTAAGAGCCTCAGGCTGTTTGGATACATCACTATGGCAACTGTTCTTGACTGCCCAATACGCTGGTGTCAGTTGACGTCAAACTCATCATTTTCCTGGCCAACGGCTCGCGCTACCCGGGCTTCTGACCAGATCAAAATGATCAAATACAACTCATGACTCATGAAAGGTTGGCTACCCCAGCATGAACCGGTAACTATGGAACGACGTGTTCACTGCGACGGCAAAAACTGACTTCCTACATTAAATGCTTCCACAAGCCTTGTGGATGTACATTGTTTGTGTGTATGTACGGTGTGTGTGTTAAAACTACATGCCTTATGGAGTTTGTTTTTTGTTCCAGTTAAAAGACCAATCCCACACCCATAAGATTTTTAACACAGTTGTCTACAAAACTGGTTCATTTTTACAAACCTAACATGCCCGTAGACCACTATATACCATGCCACTGAGGGCTTATACAATGGCACCATGTCCCAATCATGCGTGACAATCATCATAACACCAGCCTCATATGGGCACGAAATTGCTGCCAGCGGGCCGCGACACCCTCTTGGGCTCTGCCCTCGTGGTCAGGGGACTTGGGCCTTGTGGGTCCCAGTTTCGTCTTTCCCACCCAAGATGGTGGAAATCTCTTCTTTAATCTTCTAGTCCCCTTTACCCCTTCCCTTCCTCATTTTTTTCTTTTTTGAATTGGTTTAAAAAAATCACACTACACACAAATAATTTTAACACAAATAAGCCAAAAGATTTGTTAAAATATGCACTTCATTTGTATGCTGTTTGATTAACTTGTCTCACACCATCACACCTCTTACCTCTGGCTAGTTATCATTGTCAAGCGATATGCGAGATCTGACTACTGTTAAAGTCTACATCTCTATCTCTGGGGGCACCAGGTTAAACAGAATGAAAGTGTCACTAACACAACAAGACCGAGAATGCCTCGGAAGCTGCGACTGAATGAATAGCATTTGATGATTTGAGGTGGGTAGGGTGAGTTCAAAATTGGTCTGAGCACTAAAGAAAAACAATAAAAATAGTAGGGTACACTGGGCTAAGTGGGACACAACTACATAATTCCCTCACTCAAGAACAAAAATGACAACATGACACAGTGTGTCCAACAAATCTACGTAAAAGTGTTCTGATTTTAAAGAAATTAATTGATTTTTTCTACCTTGAAAGTGTTAAAGGGTCAAAGTTCAACAACCGCCATTTTGTTAGTGCAAAATCTGCGAATTATTCTTAATTAAGGGTGTTAATTGCTAAAAATGCAAATATCATTATTTTACTGAAAAGTAGAGAAAGTTTAAGTCTATACATTTACTCTATGATCAATTAATGTTTTTATCAGGCAAGTTTGCAAAAAATTATAACAAATTCCTGCCATTAATATGCAAATGAGCTAATTAATTAATGCTGCTGTCCACTTACCCCACATGAAAGGTCACTGGTACGGGGACATGGCTATTATCTGGTACTTATTTTATTTTTGTGTATATCTCTTTGCCATATAAGTAGTCAATATACATGATTAATGATAATGGTATGTGCGTTTGGAGGCCTTTTACCTAAGAGCCATCAGGCTTGTTTGGATACATCACTATGGCAAACTGTTTTCTTGACTGCCAATACGCTGGTGCAGTGTGACGTCTAAACTCAATCCTTTCCTGGCCAACTGGCTCGCGCTTTAAAAAAACCCCCTGATTCTGAACCACGATCAAATGTCACCAACAAACCCATGACTCATTGAAAGGTGGTGCTCACCCCAGCATGAACCGGTAACTATGGAACGACGTGTTCACTGCGACGGCAAAAACTGACTTCTACCTTAAAGTTCCACAAGCCTTTGATGACCTTGTGTGTGTGTATGTACGTGTTGGTGTTAAAAACTACATGCCTTATGGAGTTGTTTTTGTTCCAGTAAAAGACATCCCATCACCCCCTAAAATTTTAACACAGTTGTCTACAAAACTGGTTCATTTTAACATACCCCAACTGCCCGTAGACCACAATATACGCATGCGCACTGAGGCCTATAAAATGCAACCATTCCCAAATCATGCGAGGACATCCTCATAACCCACCCCTATGGGCACGAAATTGCTGGCCGGGCCACAGCGACACCCTCTTGGCTTGCCTCGCTGTCCATGACTTGGGCCTTGGGGGTCCCTAAGTTCGATTCCCACCCAAGATTGTGAAATCCTTCTTTAGCTTCTATCCCTTACCCCTTCCCTTCTCAAGTGCCTTGCTAGGGAGTTAAAAAAATACACGCCCACAAATAAATTTTAACACAAATAAGCCAAAAAGATTTGTTAAAATATGCAGTCATTTGTATGCTGTTTGATACTAGTTCTACCTCTTACCCTCTGCTATTGATCAGTTTTCCAAGCGATATTGCGAGATCTGACTACTGTTTAAAGTTTACATCTCTGGGGGCACCTAGGTTAAAAGAAGAGTTTTCACTTACACAACAAGCCGAGATGTCCGTAAGCTGTCGAATGGACTGAATATGCTTTGATGATTTGAGGTGGGTAGGGTGAGTTCAAAATTGGTCTGAGCACTAAAGAAAAACAATAAAAATAGTAGGGTACACTGGGCTAAGTGGGACACAACTACATAATTCCCTCACTCAAGAACAAAAATGACAACATGACACAGTGTGTCCAACAAATCTACGTAAAAGTGTTCTGATTTTAAAGAAATTAATTGATTTTTTCTACCTTGAAAGTGTTAAAGGGTCAAAGTTCAACAACCGCCATTTTGTTAGTGCAAAATCTGCGAATTATTCTTAATTAAGGGTGTTAATTGCTAAAAATGCAAATATCATTATTTTACTGAAAAGTAGAGAAAGTTTAAGTCTATACATTTACTCTATGATCAATTAATGTTTTTATCAGGCAAGTTTGCAAAAAATTATAACAAATTCCTGCCATTAATATGCAAATGAGCTAATTAATTAATGCTGCTGTCCACTTACCCCACATGAAAGGTCACTGGTACGGGGACATGGCTATTATCTGGTACTTATTTTATTTTTGTGTATATTTTTTTGAAAAATATAATTTCCTAAGAAATTGGTGTCATTATAAGTACACAATATAATGATAAAATACATACATATTTCTGAACGATGAATTCAAGACCGGCAAAAGATAAAAAGTCAATATGCGCATTTTATTCGAATTAAGTGACAATTTATGAGCGCAAAATATAATATCATTTTTTTGTTCTTGTTGTCATATCAGGTCTTCTAAAACACTGTTAAATTATTAACGCAGTTGAGTATAGATTCTTTTCGTGATAGCCTTACTCCTAATTGCATAATATTAACCCAAATACTGTTTCCACGTACCCCCAATGTGGGAATATAAATATGGGGTAACTGGAACAGTTCTGTTCTAATTAGCACGGTTTCTTTGCATGTGGTACTTATACACGAAGTAGTTTAAACAAATGCATCATGACACTACAGTTGATATTAAAAAAAAAGTAAATGTTTTTGCAGAAAAAACCTCACCATGTTTTTTTGTTTGGAACCAATTTAGGCTTACGTGCCCACTTACCCACTAACCCTTGCTGTCGTTCGACGTACCAACCTCCTACAACCCGTCCAAGGCTTATAAGACTAAAGTTTTTCAATGCAGTACAAGAGATCGAGTGTTTTTATGACTTTGTCTGTAACAATTACAGGAATTTACAAACCAATTTCATCCTACTTTGAGCTGCCCCGGTGATATAAAGCCCAATACCTGTTGTTGGCCCCATTTGTATGATTCGCTAAGCTATAACTCTTGGCAACATGCTAAAATGTCTCATCATGTCCAAGAAGTTACGAAATTCATGCTTGCATTGTAGCAAGGCGATCTGTAACGGTATCAGTGCTTTTATTGCTTCGCATAAGCAGACGGCTATTTGCGTGTGAATCCACCAAATCTTGTCATCGAACTACTCTCCGAATCACCCCACCGCTTTCGGTCTCAATCAAGTCCTTCATCAAAATAGTAAATTTGTTGTTTCGAAAGCATAAACACCGCTAATTTCAGCTGTGAAAACCACGGAAGACGCAATCCACTATGGCCGGCTTCAAAGTTGAATCGCTGTTGAATATGGTCATTTTGGTTGGCATTGTGAGATTTTGACCACCACTCCTGCTCCTTGAGCATAAGTTGTGGCAACCGTTTCCAGAGCGGAGCTATTCATTATATGAGTGCTGCTGATCACATAGCAGTAGCGACACCCAACACACCACAACATGCTACGCACAATAAAAGAAAATCTTACCATTCCATAGTTATAAGCCCTATAGACCTAACCAGGGAACGGAGTCGTTTCTGTTGGCTATCCTTTTACGGGGATTTTATTGCAAAGTCCTGATACTTCGGCTGTTTCCTTATAAATTATTTGGTATCTGCAAAGTTGTTTCAAATTATATTGAACAATGTCGCTTTATATGCCTATACCTTCTTTTTAGTTCCAACTAGTTTGCGACCGTGCATGGGCCTTGGTTCAGTAACACTACACACTTTTAAGTTATAACCATCGAATTTCCTTTCCTACCTCCATGCTACGGTTTTTCTTTTAAATTTTCTTCTAAGTCCTACGTTATTGCTAATATTAATACAAATTTTTATATGTTTAACAAATCGCTTAAAAAAGTCACTATGTTTATATCCAATATACTTTTATCTACTTTATGTACATAACGGCATTCCTGAATAAGACCCACATTTATAATCCCAGCAGCTCACACTTAGGCTACCTTCGCAAATACGCCAATATGTATCTTCTCAAAAGTTTTTAACAACTAACAAAATAACCATATCTCTGAGGAGAATCTCCGTTCATTATTAACAAACCAGAACACCAAGGATTGCCATCACCGAACATGAATAACAAGTCCTAAAAACTAGTTTTTAAAAACAGAGTAGAATTTTTAAGGCCTTTTCGCCGAGCAAATTAAAATGTAATGTATGAGTGTTGAAACTCTCATTAAAAGTTCTAACACTAAAAAAACTACCCATATACCTCGGTTTTAGGATATCGTCCGATCATTATACAACAAAAAACGCAAAATGATTGCAATCTGGGGTGATAAAAAGTTTTCCTAAAAGTAGTTGAAAAGAGTAAGATTTTGAAGCATTTGCCACAATTACGTTGACTGTATTCAAACAAAGTGGTGGGAAAGTGACGGCGGCCGCGTGCGGCGCTTTTGCCCCTTTTTCGGCCCCGTGAGGCATTTCGGTTCCGACCCGGGTTCCGATTAGCCCGCGATTATCGATAAACCCTTGTCAAGGAATTAGAAATTGCCAATATCTGGCACAACACCGATCCTCGATGGTCTTTTGGTTAGGTAGCCCTGACCTCATGATACAGTGGCTCTCGGGTTTACTCTCGCTATATAAAATTTTCATTATTTTTTTCAGGTCAGAAAGGAAAAAAGTTTTAACTTCCAAAAATAAGAAAAAAATAATAGTGCCCTTTTGAGGTAGGAGGGAGACCTGCTCCCTGTAGCATGAGTGTTTGTCAAAACTACCGCGTGGCAATTGGTGGTGATGAACTCTTGCTCATTTTTCGGTTAGGGTAAAAGGCAGAAACGCAGCTGCAGAAGACAGCATGGGCAGAAATGAGCAAATTGGAGCAGAATGAACATAAAAACAAAATGGGTCAGAATGAGCAGACTGACCAGCGAAGCAGAAGGGACAGAATGGCCAGAAAAGCGGAATTGGCAGGCAGAAAGGGCATTGATCCGGGGGTGTATATATATATATAGATATATATATTGGATGGAGAGGGGTAGTCAATACGATAAACACCGAATGTCAACGCCCGTTTGACCAATAATCTTATATTTTACCTAATACTTTACGCTTTGCGAGCACTACTTACAATTACAATACATTTAACTATTTATGTTCTAAATGGTAATTTTAGCGCGTTTTGCTCACATGTACTATATCAAGTACACCCTATGCATTAATAATTGTCATGAATCCCATCCCCATGTTAAAATTTCAAAGGATTTAAAAGCCACTGAAGGGCAGGTTACGGTCCGTTTAATACTTCACTGCATGTAGTGCAGACTAACTTGCAAGCGTCTATCTAATCTCCCCAAATCGTTACATACTCACTCGCAGTGTGCAGCAATGCAATGCAGTACTGGCAACAAATTAGTTTAAATTTTATTGACCTGCAGTGACCTGATTGACTGCCAGTAATCGATTTCATTGGATTGGCAGCGTAAGTGATAGAACTTTGCAGTAAAGGTCCGTTCATTGCGTCCCTGCAATGTTTAGTTGGCAGTGCGTTGCATTGCCTGATATACTGCAATGCAGTACTACACAAAGTTAAAATACATTCGTTTTACTTGTATTGCAGTGTGTTTCGTCAAGTTGTAGCAGAAGTGGTCGATATATAGGCAATGTCAGTAGCACTGCACCTGCATTGCAGTGGCAACTGCAATTCATTGCAGTGGAAGTATGAAACGGACCTTAAATTTTACTGCACGTACTATAGCAATGAAATGCCGTGGAAATATGAACGCAGTGGAAGTATTACGGACTTACATTTACTGCAGTACTGTAGCAATTAGTGCAGTGAACTGGAACGGAACCATTAGGATAGGCCAATCGCACTAGCAGATAGACAAAGCGTTTTCATTTAGATTGTTTTTTCTTTCTTTACACTTTCTTCAGAAAACTCGCCAAATATATTTATTTTTGGTTATATTTTTATTTTTTTTTATTGTTGTTGTTGCATTTTTTTCCTGAATTTTTTTTTAACATGCATGTGGTTTGCTTTTGTTTGTTTGGTTTTAATTCTTGTTTTATTTTTAATAATCTTTTACTTCATTCTCGGTACTTTTTTTTTTTTTTTTTTAAAAATCAGTAAAAAGTTGGCGTAAGCCTTTATCGTTTGTTTTGAGAATATCTCGCAACTGTAACCTAAATCTAGAACGCGCAGTTGCTATGTTTTAAAGGAATGAATGATATTTCGTGTGCAATGCCTGTTTCCTGTTGAAAATCAGGGGTCCATATCAAGCTCAAAAATTTAAAAACTGCCAAGTTCTTGTTGAACCCAAACCCAAGTGGTTTTTCCACCCTGCTGTATGTTGCTATTATGCTACCCGCGTATTCTTCATATTTTTGCCAGCTGCCCATTCTGCTTTCTGCCGATTCGGCCATGTCCATTCTGCCTTCTGCATATTCCGTCCATTCTACTTTTCTGTCTTTTCTGGGCGATTCTGCATGCCCATGCATCACTTTTCTGCGATTCTGCCCATTCTGCTTTTCTCTTCTGCCTTTTCCACCAACCGTTGCCTGGAATCACCTCTCTTGAGACTTGGACCTCGGTAGGTCCGAAACAGCGTCCACCAACCCGATAGTTTTTTTATTACTGATACTCAGCGAAAATAAGCGTGTTCATGCGCATTCGAAATAAATTACCGGGACGCTGTAAACAGAGCATCAATGGTTACTAATCATTTTTAATGTTACACCAGTAACGACGGACGGGACAGACGAACACACTTAACAGAGTTTCAGGGCGATTTGTAGGAGCTTGCTTCGCAGCTCGAAAAACAATGAGGTAAATACCTTATAACTGTAATATTCGGAGCTAAGTGCTTAAAGGTGCTCCGAGAGATTTTTGAGGCACTTAAAATATTGTGTCATAATGGTCATTTTCAAATAAATGGGAACACTCCAATAGATTTCTTACCTTGTTATTATGCTACAGAAATGTCTTAAAGAGAGAACAAAAGGGTGATTTGATTTGCTTATATTTCAATGTAAACCTAAGGCTGAATTTCGTATTTGCCCTCCTCTAATACGAAATTAGAAATTGCACAATTTTGTACAAAGAAACACTTCTCCCTTAATCCTTTCAGATGGGGATATTTTTTGATGGAACTTTACATCAAGCAAAAAGCAGAATTTTCGATTTTTTTAGGGACAACCTGATATTGAACTCTCGTTGCCCTTTAAAGGATTCTAATTCAAAATTTACAAAGGTAACTGCATACCTAAGAAAGATCTATATACTTCTGGATACACAAGCTATCACTTTAGCTCTAAAATTACAACAATCGAGTTGGTTTCTTCTTAATTCAACAAGAACCTATAGATTTTCCCCTCCTCAAAATATTTCCTTATCTGACACTGCATAGTTTGGCTTGTGATTTATACACAGAGAACCAAACATCGTTATGTGAGGATCTTTACTAATTATCAATTAGTACCCGTTTAGTTGTTCCGTCAACTGAACTAGATTTTTTGAACTGAATAGAATTTTGTGACCGGGCTAGTGCCTCGTAGAAGGCGCTGTACAATTAAAAGACTAGTAAAAACGAGCCTACTAACTCAGTGTTTGCAGTGATCTACTAATTTAAATCGCAAAACTAGTTCAGGCGTTCTATAAAAAAAAACAATTGAACCACTCGTTTTTGGTCTACGAATTTTACGTCAGACCAGTGGTATTTTGCTACTTGATCTACTATTTTTTTTTGACGCCAACATTTCCCGCCACTGTCTTGCCCCGTTTCCCGTGTCTTGAAGACGTCAGCCGTCTCCACCGACTCTGAAAAAAATGTCTTAAGGTGGTTGCGTAAATCGACGTACTTTATATTAGCAGTTCAAATTTGCAGTTAATTTGTTACATTTAAACCATGTTTCAATGTGATTAGAGAGCATGACGCGTCAGCTGACGAATGGATCGGAAACTTGCGTCACATTGCCAGTGGCAGTGTCCCTCATGTGTAGTGGATAGTCCAGAGTGTATGAATCGCATGCATGAGTAGTATTAAGCTTTTACACAGAGAACCCAAACTCTCGTTATGTTTAGGATCTTTTACTAATTATCAATTAGTAGACTCTTTAGGTTTCATCAACTGAACTAGATTTTTTGAACGGAACTAGAATTTTGTGACCGGGCTAGTGCCTCGTAGAAGGCGCTGTACAATTAAAAGACTATAGTAGAAACGAGCCTACTACTCAGTTTGAAGTGATCTTACTAATTTAAATCGCAACCTAGTTGTTCCGCCGTGACGTTCTTCTAACTACCAATTGAACAACTAGTTTTGGGGTCTACGAATTATTACGTCACGACCAGTGGTATTTTGCTACTTGATCTACATTTTTTTGACGCCAACATTTCCCGCCACTGTCTTACCCGTTGCCCGTGCCTTGAAGCACGTCAGCCGTCTTAACAAGAGCTCTGAAAAAAATGTCTTAAAGGTGGCGTACATAAGACTAAGTTATATATATTAGCAGTTTACATAGTTGCAGTAATTGTTGTACATTAACATGTTTCAATGTGATTAGATAGCATGACGCGTCTGACAGATGGATTCGGGAAACTTGAGTTCACATTGCCGTGCAAGTGTAACGCTCATGTGTAGTGTATAGTCACAGTATGTATGTGATCGCATGACAGTATTATATTAAGCTTACCGTACATGCCGTATTGAAAAGCAAAAAGATTTGTAACTCCTGACATGCTTGGTAGAGGCCTATTCGGCATGGGTACCACCTAGTAACATTCCACCAAAGACCCGAGGGTCTGTGATTCCACACTGTTGGGTTTAGTGTAATAGGCCATTTCATAGGCATGTTCATGTATACCCCTGCATATAGCTGTTGTGTTTCTATCCCGGGGTTGTGAACAGGCTCGTGCCAGCCTTAGTAGACTGGTGGCACGGATCATCCAGGGGATCATCTGCACTTCATGTGACTCAAGTTCCAGAATCCATAATTGCCTTGCTCTCGATATTAACATCCGCTAACATGTTGAATGTCACAATTAAAGCAACCAGGTAAACTGCCAATGCATCAAATTTAAACCCACCTTTCAGAAGCATAATGTGGCAAACTAGTACAAACAGCCCTACCAAATATCCCTACTATTGCCCCTACTATTCAGTTAAAGTAGTAGAAACTGCCCTAGTAACCAAAATGAAAAAAATCGACATAATTTTTACTAGTTTATAAACTAGTAGAAGCCCCTCTAATACTAGTGGGACAATTTGTAGGAACCTCTTAACGAATTTCCTTAAACCATGAGCTATTTCAGCAACTTGTTGTTCAGCTGCTACTACCAGTTGATAAATTAGTACGGCCTTAAGAACTAATTATTAGTTCGACATCAATTGTACTAATTTCAAATTAGTAATTAAAAAAAAAAAAAAAAAAAAATTATTAAGCAAAGCGAGTTTGGTTTTTCCAGTGTAACGTACATGCCCGTATGGAAAAGCAAAGATTGTAACTCATGAACATGTTGGTATACTAGGCCTATTCTGCATGGGTACCGCTTATTAACCATTCCATTCCCACCAAAGACCTAGTCCTGTGATTCCACACTTGTTGGTGTAGTAGTATAGGCCTATTCATAGGCAGTCATGTATACCCCTGCTATAGCTTTGTGTTTCTATCCCGGGGTTGTTAACAGCTCTAGCCAGACTTAGTAGACTGGTGGCACGGACCATCGCGGGGATCATCAATGCACGTCAATGTGAACTCAAGTTCCAGAATCATAATTGCCATGCTCTCTATAACATCACAATAAACATGTTGAATGTCACAATTATAGAAACCATGTAACTGCCAATAGCATAAAATTTACCCCTTCAGAGCATAGTGGAAACTAGTACAAACATCCTACCAATATCCCTACGAATTGCCCTACATTCAGTGAAAGTAGTTAGAACCTGCCCTATGAACAAAAGTAGTAAAAATCGACATAATTTTTACTAGTTTAAACTAGTAGAAGCCCCTCTAATACGGTAGGACAATTTGTAGGAACCTCCTGACGAATTTCCTTATTAACCATAAGCTAAGTTCAGCAAACTTGTTTCAGCTGCTACTACCAGTTAGATAAATTAGTAAGGCCTGAAAATAATTATTAGTTAGTAAAAATCGAAATCAATGTACTAGTTTTCAAATTATAAGCAAGCGAGTTTTTGGTTTTTTCAGTGTACCAAAGTCAGAATAATATTCAAGATTTCTTTCTGGAAATTGTCTTACTACAAAAAGAAACAGTTCATGTTAATCAGGGGTGTCCAACCTTTTTGACCAGGGGCCCGCATTGGTTGAATCCACCACTACTGCGGGCCGCTAACCAGTAATCGGGGCTCTCAAGTTTTGTAAGTGTTAAGTTATAACGTGCTACAAAAGTCCTGGAAGTAGGAACCCATATATATCTATACCAATATTTTATTTTTGCTGAAAAAGGAACCATAGCAACTCCAGAGATGCAGATTTTGGTCAAATTTTGTTAAAAAATCCATTTTGTTGCCCATTTTTCAATTTGGAAAAACATTTGCTTCATTTTTAGGAAATTGACTATATTCCCACAATTTTTAGAAAATTTTTGTTTTAGATTGAAGAAATTGGACTCATTTTTGCAGCAATTTTTAAAAAGTTCGGTTTTTCAGTCAGATGAGGGAATTGAACTAATTCAAATGACAATTACAAAATCGATTCAGATATTTATGCATTTTAATTTTTCTAGGGAGTAACCCCTCACACGACGTCGCAGGGGCCGCATGATATTTTCTTAGCGGGCCGCAGGTGGACACCCTGTGTGTTAATGTGTGAAGATCTCAGGCTGCCAAAAATAGCTCATTTGTTGCATGCTACTACCATACACAAACACAGCAGACTGTACCTTCAGTTAAAAACACCCTTATGGCGCACCACATCCCCCCGACGAAGTGGCACTGTTTATTGGCCCTAGACTGCTAATGTGTGAAATACAAATGGTCATCTGCCATCAGAACAACCAATTGTGTATTAAACCAGGGAAAAATCCTTATTTTCCAAACACCCAAGGAACCATTAGTGAACCATTCAAGCCTTCGGACATTCAGGCGAAAATTGGACACTAACCCTACAAAGTGTCCTATAACCATTAAATAAATCATCAAGTTTTATTTTAAAACAGATTGGACTTCATAAATCCATTGATGACGAGCCAAGCAATGATGGTTAAGATCATTTTGACCTGCTTCCCTGCCAACCCCTTTTAAAAGCTTTCCTTTTAACTCTGCCCGATTGTGCTAAAATAGCAAAAGGTTCATTTGGTGCACTAAGATTTTCAGAATAATCAAATTCAGCAACTTTAAAATTTCTATTTCAAAAATTTGGTCAATCCTAATTTCATGTACAAAACTTTTGTACCAATATCCACTTCAACAAGATGTTTTTCTATATAAAAGTTTCTATTATTTATTTTTTCTGTGTATACTTCCGATTTCCAGGATTTTTAAACAAATGCTATTTCCAAATCATGGATCTTGACCAGTCAAACAAGAATTTGCCCCATGTGCATATAAGACATAAAGGAAAATACATAGCGGTCCTTGAATAAACCTCATTGATCCATAATAATAACTAATTGCAGGGGACTTAATGAAACCTTTACCATATTTTTGTGCATTGCACAAAGCAAATCTAAAAAGCCATTATTCTCTCTATAGCAGATCAGGACACTAAGACAAGTTAAAACCTTTTTTTGTTACCACCCTTTTTAGAAGCACTCTTGTTATTGGTTACTCAAATGGCTATCTATGTGATTTCCTATAATACCAATCAGAACAGACTCTAATCATAGGTGAAATAAGGAATGAAACCAGGTGAAATTCCCCCTCTTAATAAAGCACACTTTTTGAAGAGCACCCCCAAATTTTTCAAATTTGTGGATTTTATGCACAGTTGAATTTGGTAATTGTCCTAGTAAACTATCCTGTGAATTGTTAGTTCTCAAAAGTGTGCATCTTTTAAAAGACCCAAAAAAAGTAACGCAGCAATGTATAAATGCCCCCATAATTACAACCATTGTCGATGCACAAAAACATAAAATGATAATCAATACCGTATTGTTTCCTAATAAACGCCCTGGTGCCGTGGCATTTTCAAAAGAAGTGGGCGTTTATTAACAGTCAAAAATGGAAAGTCTAAAATCCCCACAAAAATCCCTTACATAGTTTAAAAAAGGGAAAAAAAAATTTTTTACGGGGTGGTCCAGATGTCGTTATATACACATGAAATCCAAGAACAGCACTTTGTACTTTGTTAGAAAGTAATTGATGACAACAGCGATTAGGATAACCGGATAATTACGACAGTACTGGCATTAAATCATGCGATTTAAGGTAAGCTTAACTCAAACGCATTTGCTTGAATTGTTTTACATTTATATATTCCCAAAATCGTAGGGGGCGTTTTTAGAGCAGGGGCGTTTTATTAGACAACACGGTATGCTGTTTTTTTTTCTGCAAATTTTGCACCTTTCCTTGGCTCCATGGTGATCAATATCGCCAACACAATATCGATTTTACGAAAATGTGTCACATTTTCCAAGTGCACCCTGAAGACATTATTACAAGGTTTAACAATACACAACCATGCATTAAGGGTGCTTGTTCCGATTTATGTGTATTGTGTTCTTCTACTTGATATGAGAGAGCCTGACACTTACACATACACACAACCCCCCATCAGTACCGTGGGAACAGTCTTGCGGTTTTTGATGGAGATGCAAATGGCATGTTGTAAAGCCCTTCTCAATACTGTGCTAATAAATGGTTAACCATAAACGTGCGTTTTTTTTTTGTTTATATCTTGGGAATAAAATGTATTCGCGGGCTGCAAATTCCCAGACGACAATGAGAAAATAACGCTTGTCATTTCATCTGAATAACAAAACGATACTACTTCCGGTAATCCGGGGGGTCCCAAAGACGATCGGAACACTCCCCTTTAATTGCTCACAACACTTCACGGGAAGGAATGCGGGTCTTTCACTGATTGGCAATCAATATGGCTATCACCGTTTATTGCAACTTTTAAAAGGGATACATTTTCTATAATGGGTATTTGTGTTGGCAATAATTGATCGCAATGAGGGCAGAAGGGTAAGAAGGGTATCAAATTTACGGAAGAAAACTAGCTATTGATTTATTTATGTTTTTTCGGTGCAAAGCCCAATGTTTGTAACCTATGGGGCATTTATACATGCTTGTACTTTTTTGGGGGTCTTTAGTTAAAGTCCATTTTAGACATATTTAGCCCGCAAAGTACCAGCAAAAAATGACCCATTTATATAGTACATTGGAAAAAAACAAATAACCCAACCATATAGTCGTATCATGGGCGGTGCCAGGTACAATTATATGAGTGTGAAAACTTACACAATTACTTTTAAATAGGTAAAAACCCCTATTTTTACACAATTTTTGTTAAATAAATAAAATAATAAATCCCCTTTTTCCTTCCTGAATTTTGAAACCTCGTATACCCCCCCCCCCCGGCACCGCCATCGTACGGTGCAAAAAATGACCATTGTTATAGTAGACCCATATCGACCTTATCAGCAGCACATATAATGTAGGAACAATAACACCAAATAAGTTAAAATAACACTTAATCAGTCCTCTAAATGAAAAACCCCCCCCAAAAGAAAAAAAGCTTTTTTTAAACCCTAGTTTTTGTTTTGGTGCAAGGCACATTTTTATAAGGACTTTCCAAATACCCCCTATCTATTTTTTTTAAAATCACCAAAATCTCACCATCAATTGAAACAATCACTTTCACCTCACTGTTGAGTTAATCACAAAAAATACTTGACTTACACGAACAAATCAAATAGATTATATATCTATGAACAATGAGAGCTTCTCAAAATCCTCATTTCAACTGTGGATTTACATTAATTTATTTTAATGCTAAGATGGACTGACCAAAGTCACGACACTCGCAGTAATCCCCATCATGCTGCTCAAGTTTTTCATTCCTTGCCCAGCTTTCTTGTCCTTCCAAATCCAATTAAACAGACACGCGAATTAAGATTATTATTTAAATACTTACCGTTAACAATTCTTTAAGTGGTTTTAAAAAGCATTTAAAATTCAATAACAAAAACACACTACACATTCTTACATTTAGCTTATGTTTCACCCTAAATAAAGACATTTGCATTTGAAAGCCTCAAAAGCTTTAAATCTTGTCAATTTGATAAAACACTCAAGCTGCAAATAACAGGACACCATTGGAAACGATTGTGAATAAGTGGCTGGAAAGCCAAAGTTGTGGTTTGAAACACAGGGTAGAATTTATAAAAAGAAACTGGTTAGGTAAGGTGAGGTAAGCTCGAGGTTTAAGAACAACAGCAAACTAAGTCTTATTGCAAATTTCTTTCTTGTCAGAGAATGCGGCACCTTATAATCTTCTTAGCCATATGCCACAAGTCAACTGTTAAATGGCTTGTGGTGTGTCAGGAATTTAATTCAACTGAGTATGCTGATCGGCGGGTCCGCGTGTATCCATATTACGGATGCTCCTAACATGGGCCCGCTTTGAGGCTTGGGATGGAATGGGCACAGTCAGGGGTTTTCACCCTAACTCTTAATCGACACTTTGACTGCGATGTACAATACGTTGTGACTCTCTTTAACAAACAGAACTGATGGCTTAACATCCCCTGCCGAAGGACGGTATGCTTTCATGATCCATTTTGCCCATTCCAAGTGAACCATGGAGGAGAGGCGCATTCTGTATTTAATCATAGCTGGTATATACAGATCAAATCCAGAAATTTGATAGTGCCAGATTAAATCCCAGCAGTGGACACACCAGGATTCGAACCCGTGAATTTTTTGGTAAATTTGCGCCACAGGCAATCACCCTAACCACTAGACCACCCTCTCCCATGTGAATCATTTAACTTAATATTATGGGGGTTAAACATGTTATATCTCTGCTAGACATTTAGATCATGCCTTTAACAAGAACAGGAGACAACAAAATGAACAGACAATAACACAAATTAAAGTCCTTTCAAACTTCTTGAAGTTTTTAGCAGAACGCATTTGCCTGTTTTTGCGGGTACTTGGTAATTCTTTGGGGCAAGAAACCTGTCCGGTTAATATTATTTTTTGCTTCACCCATAGATTAATTGGGCATATTAGTAGGCAGCAGTCTCTAGGCTGATAAAGTATTCTGCCTATCCCCTATGATTATTCTGTGCTTGAGAGCAGAGCTGCAAGAACTGATATTTATATTGAGATGCCCCAAAAGACCACATGTTTCAGAAAATGCCACATGCCACACAAAACATTTCAAGGGTTACAATCAAGGATGTAACTCAGCACTGAAAGATATTAAAGAATTTCTTTAATCTGCTGTAATACTGTCGTTGAGAATGTGAATAGTTTAATATTTTCGACAAGCAATTCTATTCGACTCAAAAGGTAAACTCTAAGTTATTTAGATTTAGACCCAAAGTTTTAATCCGGTTTTGTCCCCTAACGAGGTGGCCTGATTCACCTCACATTAACAGCAATACTGCTTGTGTGAGGATTTATTGGAGCAAAAGGTAATTGACCGATGCCTTTCCTGACGTCAATCCACAGTTATCGCCGGTGGGCCTGAACCTGACAAAGGTCTCATAAAGCTCTATATGGTACTGTAAGTCAACCATTATATAAACTTTAGTAATATTTGTAAAGTATGAACAGCGATTAAGAATTCTTTAATTTTTCTTTCAGTGCTGAGTTCCATCCTTCTGTTTGTCAACCCTCGTATTTGATTCCCTTAAAATATTCCCCACAAGAGTAAATTTAAAACTTAACCCATACAAAGTGGTCCACAAGGTTCACTTTTTCGTCTGCAATTTCTCAAACGTGGGTAGACATATTAAATATTAAATGATATTTATTAACTACAATTATCTTGTTGAAACTTGGGGGAAAATGGTGTTGAAAACAAGATGAAATGCAAAATGGTCGCCATCTAAGAGAAAAAGGTCAAAAACCACTTTGCACACACACTTAAAGTCTGTGGTATTCTGTTGGCAGTTGCGATTATCTCAATTATTGATACACTCAACATTGAACAATGCACCCCGTCACGGGACATGGTAAATCATTATAACTGACTAAGATAAGAATTAAGAATCCTCAATTATTTCACTTTCCTCATAAAAATTTAAAATAAATGGCATATAATATTTCTTCTTTATTGTCCCCAAACATTGAAAATGTACAAAGCATGCAAGCCCCTTTCAATTTAAAACTCCCTCCAATTGAAATCAACTAATAGGTAAATGATTCAATTCAAGTGTTTCACTGTTGAGATATTCTCTCATTCATTTTCAAATGGTAATCATTTCACACAAACTTGAAGGGTGGTCAGTAGTTTGTACGTAAGTAGGCCTAATGTTCATGCGATGATATTGATTATTGTTTACCATGATTGCCCCCATAGACTTACGTGCATGTGTGCGAAGTGGTTTTTGACCATTTTTCTCTACACGGCCGATTTTTTGTTATTTGGGTATTATTTTCAATGCTATTTTCACCAGGTACAACAAGATATTTTAGTTGATAAATATTATCAAAATATTTTAATATATCCACCCACTTTTGAGAAATTTTCAGACATAAAAGTTGTAAAACTTTTTTTGGATGACTCTGTAAAAGGTAATTTGCTTAAAATGATACTTGTACATCTCTGCCCTCACATATCTTCTTGTAAGTGCAATAGCTGCCACATGATACATCTGTGTGCTGCCATGTGTTAGGATAACTCAATTTGCCTTTCCTTGAGAAAGTGGAGAAACATTTCAAGAGCCACTGACCAAAGACTTGGCATAATAGTATGTTTGATTGGAATTTCTGACAAATGGTAGCTATTGCACTTAAGACCTTATTGCACTCACATGACAACGTATGCTGGGCTTGGAATGGAGTTCCTCCTCCTTCTGACCAGCCTACTGTGTTGTTCCTAATAAACGCCCCTGCTCTAATAAACGCCCCCCTATGATTTTTGGATAAAGCAATTCAAGAAAATGAGTTAAGCTTACCTAAATCGCATGATTTAATGGCCAGGACCGTATCATAATCGCGGTTGTCATCAATGCTTTCTACAAAGTAAAAAGTGCTGTTCGTGGATTTCATGTGTATAACGACATCTGGACTCCCAGTAATTTTTTATAAACTGTGTAAGGTGATTTTTGCGGGAATTTTTGACTTTCCATTTTTGACTGTAATAAAACGCCCTCTCTTTTGAAAAGTGCACCGCCCCCGGGGCGTTTATTAGGAACAATACGGTATTTCATTTGTGGTTCAAGACAATGATATTTGAAAGATTTTGTATTTCAAAATTTGACTGACATAAATTAGGCAATTTCTTACTTTCTTATTTCAAGCTCTTACAAATTTTGCTCACTTTTGACTATTTGCTGAGTAAAATATGATCTTACAAGCAGTGGCAAAACCAACATTTTCAGAGCAGGGGGCACATTATATTTTCAGGGGGAAAGCATATATTAAAAGTTAGTGCAATATAGACAAAAGTGCCATTAAAAGTTAGTGCAATATAGACAAAAGTGCCATTACTTTTTGTGTGTGTATGTGAATTATATTTTTGGTGCATGTCCAGAAAAGCACAGGGGGAAAAGAGGGGGAAAGTTTTTCCATGGAGGGAGGACAGCTTCCCCCTCCCCAGGGTATGCCGCTGCTTCAAGATTCTTTAGTCAATTTTGGGTTGAAAATCTTTTAACATTTGACCTGAATCTTGTCAAACTTGACTATATTTTGATCCATTTTTAATAGAAATCTTGTACGATCATATTTAAGAGGTATTTTAAAGTGCTTGTTCATGCCCCCCCCCCTGATATCAGATGAAAGACTGTATTTTTCTCATTGTCCTCCTGAAATTTGAACTTCCAAATCCCTTTCTTTCCCCATATACAAACAAAAACTGTCATTTTTACTCTGGACCATATTGGTCTCAAGAAATTTTAACTGGTATAACCACAAATTAGTATACTATGAATCGTGCCTTGTTGTGCTTATCACCTTCTACTAACAAACCACCAGTTTATTTCCCAAGATACTTGCAGCAATAAGTAGTTGCATGTTCAGGCTTTCATATCAAATACAGAACACGGTACACAAATAATAAATAATTAATATACAGCATTTGTATAGCGCCTTTTTCCAAGTTCAAAGCGCAGCCATTATTATTTTACGCTGCCATCAGGAATCATCACAATCATTTCGCTTCATCTAGGCGGCAGCTGCGACGCGCACATCCCCTATCACACTTAGATTGTAATTTCCCCTAACAGCTACCCGAATATGCTTTTGGGTCGACGAAGCAAGTGCGGTAAAGTGCCTTGCCCGAGTGCACAACACTTGGCCACAGCGGGGCTCGAACCCACAACCTTCAGTCTAGTGTTCGGCCGATCTATCTCTGGACCACATGTGCCCAGATCAAAGCAACACCTTTAAGCGTGCATGCTAAAGCTAATATAATTTGTATGAACCATGTATTGACAATTCTGAGTCGCCTACTTCACATTGTTCAAAAGGGCCTCAAAAGTGAGTTTCTGTACCCATTTCAGCATGAATGATAACTTTTTCATGTAAATATTGATTAAATTGCAGGCTCAAAATCCGCACACTCTCCCGGCATTCATACATAAATATTTGAGTGCCATTTTAACGGATATGGCACTAAAATATAAAGGGTTACAACATGCATTTATCCAATTGAAGATTTCTACCATCCCATGATATCAAGTGTGCAAGTGAAACAAGACAGTAAAATAGATTTCTTCTCATCTACATATTTACACCCCCATATCTTGCTATTAAAGAGACACTTGCACATTTTAAAAATAGTGCACCCTTCTAGATTTTTAAAATTGATATTTTGCATGGTTATCAGCTTTTATATACATTAGCCCCACCTGAAATGATTAAGCCAAATCAGACTGTGCATGGTAGAACCAAAAAAAAAAGCAGAACTATTTTATATTAATGTCACCGGTGACATTATTCATCAGACGATGCGAATGGCGTGTCACACAAGAAAGCACACACCAAATTGATTCTCACGGCAATGCAACTTGTATAAGTACGAGTCTACATATTCATGTTTTAGACACATGTGTTGATTCAAGTTTACCGCAAACTTAAAAGTTAGCCTACAAATTACCTGGGAGCACTAAGCCTCTTAGTAATGCCCCTCTCTGCTTTTGGGTACGTTAGTTTTATGTTACTTATATTCTCGATTCTTCCAATGGCCTAGGCTATCATTTGACAGCAAATTGAAGAATTTCACATGGCCTTGACTATCATTTGCGAGCAAATTTGAGAAATTTCACATTTTTCTGAAAATGTGCCATAGCCGCTTTTACATGGTGAATCATTTTTAGGCACTGCTCTTTTCCTTATTCTTGTCGTTTTTTTTTGTTGTTGAAAAAAATATCTAAGAGAATTCTAACACACACTTATTTTTCAACCTTAACTTATTTTTCACCTTTAAAGGTGGGTGACCCGATCAATAACCGCATCCCCCCCTTTACTCCACCAAAATTGTGATTTTGGTAATTGGAAGAAAGATCCTATTTTTCTCATTACCCTCCAGTGAAATTTCTGGAGCAGAAAATGTTTCCCTCTGTGATGTTATGAACAGACACATCGCTATTACGGCGTTTACATTGGGCAAAAGTCATTTATTTTCCGAATTCACTTTTTTTTCACTGACGACAAGGATTAGCATAAATTAAATTTTGTTTAGTTGTTTAAACTTACACTGATTTTGATTTGCATTCAGAAAAATGAATTACATTTTGCTTTGGGATAGGCCGAAGTGTACGGCCCCGTGCTTGCTAAACTTGAAATTTATAGCGACTTTTGTTTACACTCATAAAGTCTTAATACAATTACGACTTATTTGATTTACCTGAAATGAAAATAAAGGTCAGCATGAAATTCAACTTTTTGAATTACATTCTAATTACGACTGTACCTGTTTACACTTATCACAGAAATTCAGGGGTGGCGCAAAGGGGGGTGGCGGGGGGGGGGGGGGGGGAAGCTGCCCCCGAGAATTTCAAAATGCAGGAAAATCAGGGGTTTTAAGCAATAAATTGTGTAAACATTAGGGGTTTTAACCTACTGTTAACAGTGGAAATTTTCGCGCTCATTAATTTCGCGCTTTTCGCACACTTCTGAGCTTGCGCGAAATTTAAAACCGCTAATGTTTATTTTGTTGTGTAGGTATATGTAGGATAGCTAAAAGAGCGATTTAAAAAACAAGCAAAAATGTTAAAAATCGCTGAAACGCGAAAAATTACACGCGCGAAAATTATCACTTTTACAGTATATGAGTTAATTTTGTACTGTTTCGACCCCCCTATGATTTTACCCTGGCGCCGCTCCTGCAGAAATTAATTCGATTACGACCTATGTGAATTCGATGACAACTTTTGCCCAGCGTAAAACGCCTTATAAATGTGATCGGCCACATTAATCAACACACATTCCGTTTTGGGGCAAATTTAGTCAACATTTCTGCTTTCCTAAACAGCTGGACCGATATAACTAAAAATTTGTAATCAGATGTTTTTGGTGATATGCCTCCATATGAGGGAGAAAAATCAGACCATTGATTGGGTCACCCACCTTTAAGAGCTCTTGGAAACAATTTCCAAATATATTTTATGATTTCACATGCATCAGGCATATAAAATACATCGGTCCTCAGACCGCTGTGTCGCCTGGGCGGTCGCGGTTAGGGAATGATAGACCTAAGATGGACCTTTGAACTTGATATTTGACCTGTGACTCTCATCAACAAAAGAGGAATCAGTTTGTGCCTATGATTCACGTGGTTCCAATTTGAAACTTCAATTTCAAATGAGCAATTTTACATTTTCAGCCATATGCACAACTTGACTCATATATCCTTTGACCTTGGTATGTGACGTTGACCTCATCAACAAATGAGGGATCCCAGTTGCACCTGTGATCCAAGTTTGGTTTAAATTATAAAGTATGAGGATATTTCTAGGCAAATGTTAACCCTTTTTCACAACAGGACAACTACAACAACAGACAAGAAAGTGGACAAAGTGATCCCTATGTGTCTTCCTGACTAGGGCAGGCGACACAAAAAAAATATAAGAGTGAATTTTTTGGGACTTCCAATCCATGGCCCAATCGCTAATAACCTTGTCTACAGAACCTGACATTTTACCAGAAATGGTCACAAAATTTTTGTATGAAGAAAGCTGACTACTTTTGCTATTTCCCCTGTGGAACCTTTTCCAAGAGTGATTTCACTCTGGGACCAAATTTCCAAGAGTGAAATCCAATTTCCAAGAGTGAAAAATACATCTAACGATTTTGTTGCGTTTGCATGTGCGTGTGGGGCGAGCGTGTGGTGTGTGTGTGTATGGTATGGGAGTGTGTGTGATAGGGGTGTGTGTAGGGGGTGTGTATGTGATGTGTGTGTCTGTGTGATTCCCAAGAGACAAGAGTGTTGAATAAAGAATCCAAAGATTTTTTGTGTTGCTGGTGTGGGTGGGTGGGGCCGCATGTATGTTGTATGTGGTATTGTATGTGTGTCTGTGTTATGTGTGTATTTAGGGGTATATATGTGTTGTATGTATATGTGTATGTTGCAAGATGTTTTTGGCAAAGTATTATTCTCATAGGCTGAAAGTATAGGTATTATATACTAAACAAAAACATTATTCACAACAATGCTGAATATAATATTGTTTTGACATTTAATTTTGCAAGCACACTAAATAATATGTTATTGGAAAGGTTTACTAAGTGGTAAGGGTCGACAGTATCGCCGCTCACGGATAATAATCGCAATACATACTTGGGTAATCTCCCGTGGTATAATCGGATGTCCTGACGTTTGAAATAAAAAATATACTTTTATTTGCTGTTAACATTCGCCTGAAAAAAAACTAGCTATGATTAATCCTTGGTCCTAAAAATGATAGACTAATGATCAAGATTTACCTTTGAGGTGCTGAAACGTGTATGTTATTCATTTACGAGGCCCCTACTCTATATTTGTGATTCAATTATGCTTTTCCCATTTTCCCGAAGCCTTATACATTTTCAGGGTTGTTGAAAAGTTTATCCAGTAATTATTCGTTCAAATACCTCTTCTATCCAGGTGAAAATCAAAATTTGACACTGAATTTAGACCAGGGGGGAAAAATCATTAAATGCGTCAAAACAACCCCATATAATATTTGAAGCTAAAACAAAACAATCGGATCCTAAGAAGGGGTCTCCAGGGCGTCAATCGAGCAAACAAGAACGAGTCGAATGTGCTGTCGGTAGAGCGCACACATAAAGCATATTAACGTCTCGATGATTGACAGTTTTTACATCAAGCTCCAGTTTTCACATCAACGCTCGTTCAGATCAGTGACGATTAACGCAAATTAATAACACAAGTGTACACAAATATTAGTTTTAAAATCCGAAAAAATAACCTAAAATATACAAAGAATAAATAATAATCATAAATTTTAGTGAGGATTTAAAATCTGGAAGACAAGTATCGAGAAATAGCAGATCAAAAGGCCACGTGGATGGAACCCTTGACGAGCGAAGTGGGGAAAAGGAAAACCGTCGACTATGACGGCCATTACGCCCATGTGGATTGGTTACGTTTCTTTCAGTCCGCGAGTCGGATTTTGTAACATTGGAGGGGTGGAAAATAATTCATGGTCTCTAATTGCACCGATCTTTGCGGATAGGACTATAGGTTATCATTTCAACCGCAATCAAAATCGACTCACTTTTTCCATGTCCATATTGTTTGTTTATATATTTCACCGGTTATCTCTTTTACTTTTCCTTTGCTTGGTGTTTGCCGCCGACTAAGCGCGGTGTGGATGGTCTTAGTTACTTTAAAATTATAACGGCGTAATTTTATAATTTCTTTAGGGACAAGGCATTGTTGTGTTTATTTTCATCTTATCTGATGTAGGGGGCCCACTATAGTTCTAGCAGGTATTGTTTTAATTTAATAGGTCTATGTGATGAAATTATTTACGTCTCCCTTTTCATCCCGTGGAAATAATAAAATGAGGAAAGTCCCATTAACGTCCATTAATGGTTAGTATGGCACATAAGTGATCGCCCAAGCAATTGATTTTACTTATCACATCGATTTTTTGAAGTAAAGTTATACTAACAGGGAGGTAGGACATAAGCTAAAGTTGGATCACAGTCATGATATCAGATTATCCCAAAGATTATCTTTACACAGTCGGGAACTCGAATGTGTCTTTCTTCTGTACGGTTTCTTACACAGTAGAGGAAAACTCGACTGTGTTTTGTTTCTGTACAGTTTCTTTCTTTCTTTTTTTTTCTTCGTTCTTTCTTTCTTCTTTCTGTCAACATGCTAATTTCTCAGACAGCGACCATGGTCATATTGACCAAAACTGGTCACAAGGCCAGTACATACACAGAAAACTTTTGACCTGACCCGATTGGTGGTCAAAGGTCACGATGGGGTCGTAGGGGTCAACAACGTTAACATGCAAGAAATCTAGAATTAGCTCAAATCTCAAAACTAATGCTGTCATCTTGTAGGACTTCTTGATCAACACTACAAAAAAGTCAATATGGACTGTCACTATGACACATGATAGGGGTCAGAGGTCAAAAATACATCAAATTACGTTTACACTTCAAATACATTACTCCTTTTACAGATTAATAGTATGGATCATCGGGAATCAGGTATGTGATGCAGATTGACATCTCCCCCACAAAAGTTAGCTTAAGACATTTTTGATAAGGTAATCTGGGGTCCACTTAAGGGTCAACTTCCTTTACTGTGTGTAAAATTTAAAAAAAGGTCGAATAGAAAATCTTTTTATCCATTCCTGGAGTACTGGATGAGAGGTCAATAAAAGTCCAAATCATGACCGAATCACCTGACCCATGGTTAAGGGTCAAAGGTCAAACTTCATGACATTACGTACACTTCAAATCACTACTTCCTTTACAGATACATTAGTGTATGATCACGTGACTCTTGTATTTGGTGCAGCTTGACATCCCCCACAAACAAAGTACTTAATGACAGGTTCATCACAGGTCATCTGGGGGTCACTAAGGTCAAACTACTTTACTGTGTGTAAAATTTCAAAAACAAGGTCAAATAGCAAAATCTTTTTATCCCATCCTGTAGTACTTGATGAGAGGGCAATAAAAGGTCAATCAATGACCCCAATCACTGACCCATGGTTTAGGGGTCAAAGGGTCAAATGCTTCAAATTACGTTACAATTCTAATCACTTCTCACAGATTACATAGATGATCTCGATGACTCATGTATGTGGGGTAGTATGCCATCCCTACAATAGTACTTACATGATTTTTTATCAAAGGTCATTTGGGTTCAAAGGAGTCCAAGACCTGATTTCCGGTTTCTGAGCAGTCTCGACTGTGTTCAGCTCTGCACACAGATCTAGTTACTTGATATTAGTTGGATCTCCTTCCGACCGGCTTTAAAATGATCCAGTCAAACGGTTGCTACGATTCCAACCAAAAATCGTTCAGGAAGAAACAAGTGTTCAGAGCTTTTTATGGGTTGTGCATAGTTTGCGGTCAAAGGTACGTAGAGGTCAATTTGGCCAATTAGGTCAAAAATCCTAAGAAATGCTATTCTCCAACAAGAGCTCTAATGACGTCACTCATGCGCATGCATCGCCTATGACCAGTGTCTATAAGTTGTTCACAGATTGAGATCCATGTGTCAGGAAGGGGTCATTTGGGGTCATATCGTGATTGTATATGTCCAAGGCGGATTTGCGCAACAGTTCTTCAAAATGCTATATTTCAGCCAAAATTAAATTTGATTGTGCCAAAAGACATCAGACGTGATTGGGTAACAAAAACCAGCCCGTTCATCAACGCAAAATGGCTCAAAATCCATTTTACTATTCGCCATTTTAATATTGAAGCGCCCTATACTATAACACAGTATTCTGCATTACGTCGTCTGCTAGACCGCGTACTGATATAGGGGGCGCGGTCTGTCTGACGATTTGGCGTTTGAAATTAACCAATTCCCGCTTTCCTAATTATATCCAATGCGAAATGCACAGCTTTCATTTGACACCGCAATTTTACTTCTAAGTCCAACTAGTCGACAAGATATCAAAAAACACATGTTGGCACTGTTTTTTAAAAAGGAGTAATTTAGTTATCCCATGATCTTTGCCTGAACTATTTAGCTATGTCCTCCCCCCACATTAGGTCCGCCCCCCCCCTCACACACACACACACAGATTATAATTAATGCAGTAAGCAATTCTGTCGCTAGAAACTGTGGCCGCATTTGTTGGATTGAGTCCGGTGAAGTTTGCGCTATTTATAGCTCGCTGTACCGGTTAAGCGCAACCTGGTTTTTACACAGTCGAGAACTCGAAAACTGTGTTTTTGTTTCTGTACAGTTTCTTTCTTCTTTATTTTTCTTTCTTTCTTTCTTTCTTTCTTTCGTTTTCTCTCTTGCTTTCTTCTTCTTTTCTGTCAACATGCAAATCTCAGACATGCGACATCATGGCATATTTGACCAAAAACTGGTCACAAGGACAAGTACATACACAGAAACTTTTGACCTGACCCGATTGGTGGTCAAAGGTCACGATGGGTCGTAGGGCGTCAACAACGTTAACCATCCAAAAAATCTAGAATTAGCTCAAAGCTCAAACTAATGCCTGTCATCTGTAGGACTTGATCAACACTACAAAAAAGTCAATTAGACTTTGTCAATGACCACATGATTAGGGGTTCAGAGGTCAAAATACATCAAATTACGTTACACTTCAAATCATACTCATTGTACAGATTAATAGTCTGATCACGTAACTCGTGTATGTGGTGCATCTTGTCATCCCCCACAAAAGTTACTTAAGTAAATTTTGATCAAAGGTCATCTGGGGATAATTAAGGTCAATGACCTTTACTGTGTGTAAAATTTAAAACAAGGTCAATTAAAAAATCTTTTTATCCCATCCTTAAGTACTTGATGAGAGGTCAA